>CAWUHX010000293.1:192262-429600 GCA_963922205.1 Romanomermis culicivorax | reverse complement strand
TAACCGCAATTATGAGGATTAGAATGTGCTCGTCGAACCAGTGTATCACATTGTTCGCACACTTTGAAACGATCGCAAATAGATACCCCTGTTTTTTAACGTTTCGATTGACGTCTTTGAGTAAAAACAAGCTTGTGTCTAGCAAAACATTTATCGTTTTTGAAATATCGCAGACAATCTTTGCATTTTCGAGCATTAAATTGATTACAGGGAGGTGTATTGTAACACAGAGGACAAACGTTTCTGCATCTGTGTTCCATTTTGTTGTTGTAGGCCAGATCGCAATGAGGACAAAAATAGCCGCGGTCAAAAAATCCAGACATCTTTGTAATGACGGAGTAATGATTTTTATGGTGGTAAATATTCAAAACATGCGTTGCTTCAGGTCCTTAAAACTCTAAATACGTACACAATAACAGACAAATAAAAAACTCTAACCTCTAAATATTAAATCTTTAAAGCGTTCTTTGCTAAAAACTTTGATTTGATAATCGGGTAATAAAACAGTTTGCAATTGTTCCCACTGATGAAAACCGCAAGCTCCTTGATGATTAGCTAAGCCTGCTAAGGTCATCAGTTCTTTAGCAACCTTTGCTTGCAGCAGATGTGACTTGTCAGACTTTCGAATACTTTCCCATTTGTGCTCAGCATTCTTATCTTTTTTATGAATGTAAGCTCTAGCAACAACTAGAGCTCTAGCAAAACATAAATCATCCGTGTTGCTGATTTGAATAATACAGCGTTTATCTTTTAGAAAATCATTATGTTTTAAATATTGATGAGCATTGTGAATACCTTAAATAAATAAATAAATAAAAATCTTACATAAGTAATTTTAATCAGCTTACCGCTACCCCGCAGGTGGTGTTACAACAATGGTACGAATTGTAGACTGACGACTATCAATTTGTATTTGCTCATTTGATTGAAGAACAGCATTAAGAGTGTTTACAATCAAATCTCCAGTTAAAGCATGTTTCGGTCTAAAAGGTATCAAAACACGACCTTTTGTCAAATCTGGATGGTCAAAGGAAAACCCTATAAACGCATTATCAGCGACATTCTCAGAAATTCGCTCTACTATACGTTGAAATGTTGGTACTATTTGAGCATTTAAATCATCCATATGTTCGGTATTACGAAAGTTCACAGAGTACTCGCGACCTTCGGTATTAAAACGCCTAATATTTACGGTACTGGGTTGACCTAGTTCGAAAAAATCATCCGCAACAAAAGATGCATTCGTTACACCTCCACTACCCTCAATACCACCACCACCACCAATTTGAGCTGTTTCGTAAATTTCTTCCTCATCAGAACTGTGAGGCGTATAACTTTTGTATTGATCATCTTCATCATCATAATCTAAAACAGTTCCTTCTTCTTCTTCTTCTTCCAAAATATTATTATTATCGAGTGTTTCTTCTTCTTCTTTCTCGGAGGTAATATTCTCTGAAGACTCATTCACTATTGTTTCATCGTCTTCATCAGAAGTAATATCTCCTAAAAATTCCATAGGCATGTCGTCTTCGTCCGAAGTAATATCCTCATAAATAGGTTTCATTATAAAAATTATCTAATCTAGAAAATATAAAATTATAAACTAGAAAAATAGAAAACAACCTATTCATCAAAAACTTATACAGTAATAATAGAAAATTTTTATAAATTAGCAAAAAACTATTAATTTTATGGTAGAGATTTAATTATTATTTATGGGGTTAATGTGGTACTTTTCTTTTTTATGATGGGAAAGCTTTAAAGACCTCTATAACTCATGAACACGTGCCCATATCATTTCTTTAGCTTATTTTATTAGCATATAACCAGTTAAAACCAGTTGAAAACCTGTTTTACTGTAGAACCCTAGTATTTTTGTTTTGATTCTTGAAGCTATAAAATAACTGTAATAGCTGCTTATAACCCTGTTGCACCATCTTTTCTTTTTATGTGGAAAAGCTTTAAAGACCCTTATAACTCATGCGCACGTGGCTATATTGCTTCTATAGCTCTGACCTTGATAATTACTATAACACATAAAACACATATATTTTTCTAGCTTTGATCTCAAAGGTTACCATACAACATAAACACGTTTTATTTTATTTTTGTAGATCATAGCTCCTCCTCTCATATACTCCTCAGAATAGTAGAATACTGTAGGATATATGTCTTGAATATTTATTATGCCTATAACTCCTCCTCTTACAGCTATAAGCTATATATCTTGGTTATTTTATTATAACTATAACCTCCTTTTACTCAAAAATTTTGAACACTTTATACATTTATCTGTTTTGTTGCTACAAAAACTACTCCCTTCTTCTTCTCTCTCTCTCTCTAATATTTCTTCAAGAATTTTCAAAAATGGAACACCAGTTTATGTTAGACGAAAACATGGCATTATTTGTAGTGGTTGAAGGTAGATACGTGTCAATCTATTTTCGTAACGTCGACCCTAAAACAAAAGAGGCGTACGGTCGCGGATTCAAGCTCATTTTACCACAATACGGTTTACTAGGTCGCAATGTCAATATTATTGAAAAGACATTTTCACATGGAGGTCGATGTGGCATCAACCTTGGTTATAAAATGCTGGTCGAGAGCGACGGGGTTACAGTACGATTTAACAATTTGTTTAATGGAACGACATGGTGTTTATCTAAAGAAGTGAGTTGATATATGAATTCTTTCTTTCTTTTAAAATATAATGTTTTATTCTTTAGCAATTTTGGCGCTGGACCAATATGATACATGAGATAGCACCAGCTATTTCAAACGAGTACAACGCTTTAGCAGCAAATTTCCAGCTAGCGATAAAACGCAAAACAAACGAAAACGACGACGTTGCTGGAAAAGATGGTTCTACCCCGAAAATCGTTAAAGAAGAAGAAGTCGCTACAGATAAGAAAATTATTAAAGAAGAAGAAGAAGGGATTCATGCTACAAAATTCGCCGGAGAGCAAAGCAATGCTCGTGAAGATCAAAAGGAAGCTAGCGTTCAAACGTCGTTTATTAATGATCTCTTCATCAATTGTTTGAATGATCCAGACTACGATTCAGCGTCGGATACCAATTCGTTGGACGCCGAAACCAGACGTATTTGTGAGTTACGTGTTCCGGGTTTAGATATTTTATGGTTTTTTGATGAGCAAGTAGTAAAAGGTGAAAAATTATTTATAATTATATGTGCTGAGTTAGTTATACAAGACATCTTTAATGAGTGTATTTTTGATTGTTATTGCGCGAAAGAGATAGGAATTGTTGAGGATCATCAGTGTCCAGCTCGTAATTCCATATATAATATCGCAATTACACCAACAGTTAATCGTTTATATGAAAAGATGGGACTTATCATTGACTGTTTTGAATATGTTATAGGTGAAGTTCAAGGTTGTTACAGTCTTCGCGCTTTTAAACAGATGATTGACATATTTAGATGTATACCACTTACAAGTACTGGCCGTAAAATTCTTAAGGATACTGTAGCTTGTTTTATTGATGAAGGTTATCATTATGATTTTGATGATGCTGTTGTTATCAAAACACTACGCGATTTTATTAACAGTAAATTGTAAAAGTTTTGCTTACATTCATTCATTCATTCATTCATTTGTTACAGTTTTGTATGTTTTAATTAGCTATAGTTTGCTTGCTTATGTGTTTGCTTATGTATTTGCTTGTTATATAATTTCATACATATATTGTGCATATATTTTTGCATACAGTAATGTTATTCTATTTTATATAAGCATCTATCTTTATATTTTACATCTGTACTGTTTTATTATATTGTAATTTTGCTAATTATAGATAGCATTTTGTTTAAAATAATAAAAAATCATTTTAAAAATTGTTCAAGTAAAAAGTGGTTGGTTTTTGTTGTTGTGAAAAAGAGATGTCAAATGATGATGATGAAAAGTTTTATATATGGAAACATCCATTCAACTGTATAGTTTCTGCTCCAACAAAATCAGGAAAAACACAATTTGTTAAAAAACTTGTAATTTTTGCTAAAGAAATGCTTCACCCTGCTCCTGTGAAAATTCATCGGTGTTATTCGGAATGGCAAGAAGCTTACGATGAATTAGTTCAGAAATGTTCTTATGTAGAATTTATTCAAGGTTCGCCTGATTTGAATGAACTTCAGAAAAGTAAAGATACACCTAAATTATTAATTATGGATGATATGATGCAAGAGATGAAGAAGGATCAAAGTTTAACCCAACTTTTTACTAAAGGATCGCATCATTGGAATATATCAATTATACATATAGTTCAGAATGCCTTTTTTGATGGAATGCGTACGAGTAGGATAAACGCTCAATATTTAATTCTTTTAAAAAACCCAATCGATAGATTACAAGTCCGCACACTGGCTCGACAGATTTTTCTAACTACCTCAAATTATTTCATAGAATCGTATGAGGATGCTACTAGTAAACCATACGGTTATTTATTAATAGATCTTACACAGACATGTCCTGAAAAATATCGACTTAGATCTAATATATTCCCCGACAATGATCATATGATTTTGTATACACCTAAATGATTCATCATTTTTACAAAAAACTTTATACAGGTTAGTCGGATCCTATTATTTTAGCGATATGATATACAGTAAACACATTTTTTTAAACACTCTCGCTGTGATCCTTTTCATAGCTGTTTTTATTGTATGGGTACAATACCCTTTTCAATTTTATGAAAATGAAGAAGAACCTGTAAATGTTACAGATTTTACGATACCAAACACAAAAAATGTTACAGATTTTACGATACCAAACACAAAAAATGTTACAGATCAGAAAATATTATTATTACGGGAAAATTATAAATTACATATAATACCCTTACTACATTTTGTAGAAAAAATTTTACATTGTCCTCAGAATGATGGTCAATTTATGCAATTACGAATGTGTTTCAAAATATATATTTTCAATCCTGTCGTATTTTCTTGTTGTAGTTGAAGCAGTAAATTTCAAAACTTGTACATCAATGGAACTAGATTACGATATATTGATACGATAGCTTTATTACATAATCAGAAAAAAATATTATACCCTTCATCAGTCTAGTCGAGAATTTTGAAGAGGTTGGTCGTTTTTCTATAATTCGTTTGTTTTGTGACAATTACAATGTCCGCCGCATTTGAAGTTTTTGTCCGAATGGTGCAAAATAAAGTAAAAGGTAAAAATTTATATCTCTTCTTTAACTATTTATTAAACTATAGTATTTTTTATTTAAGGTAAAATACTAAACAACAAACAGAAATGCGAAATAGCTGATTTGTTTTGGACTCGTTTCTCACCCGAAGCCAAGATTTTTTACAAAGACATAGCTAAGGCCTGCAACCATTTACGGCGTGAAGTTGGTTTACCTATGGGACGTAAAAAAGTTACACAATTTTGGTGTTTTGCTAGACTATTACTGACGGAGTTGGATATGGTCGAAACTCGCGCTATTTTTGTAGAAGATCTTTTTTTAAAACTAGATACAGCTCATAAACTATTTTTTATGAATATGAATAACTTGTGTGCTTTTTCTAGACGCGAAGAGTTGAATATCGTCATACAAAATGAAGCTTCATTACTATCTTAATGTAATACATTAACTGTTTCAATGTTCATTTAACATTTGGTCATTATTGTAATATTTTTATGTAATGTATGGTCTGTTTTGTATGGCTTCTAGATTAAAGAAATATATTCACGAGCTCAATGTGTTAAAAAATTCAAATCGTGTTCAAAGACGTGCTCTTCTTCAACATTCTTCCCCCGATTTGATCTGTTGCATATGTGAAATTTGTTTGAACATTTTGAACGGTAATATTCCTATTAATTCAAACTTAAAAAAGAAATTGGCCAAACATAAATTATTGCTCAGAGGCTTAGCTACTAGACACGAAAAAAACAAGAAAAAAGATTTACATAATAAACGTGTAAGAATTGTTCAAAGTGGTGGAGCATTTTTACCTCTAGTACTACCCGTTTTATTATCTACATTAGCAAGTTTTGTTACAGAGAAATTATTATAGAATGAAATTTGCTAATAAATTTGCTCTTATACCTCAGGAGGTTCTGAATAAACTGAATAACTCTCAGGTTTCTTCTTCTTCGATGACGACGAGTTCAAATGAAAAGACAGGTATAGCTAAGCAAGTTGACATGTATCGTAACGAGCTAGAGCGCATTTTGAAAGATAATACGTTAACACCTGAAGAACAATACAAAATGTACTCGCAACTATTTTCACAATATTTAACTTTTGAACATGAAAAGGCTCAACCTACTACAGTGATTTTAAAACAAAAAGTTATTGATAACGAAGAAGATGAGAAGGATAGTGACGATTTGAAACAAAAAGAAAAAAATTGGTTGAACGATGAAAAGTTACTTAGCGGTATTCCTAAACAGTTTAAATGCTCGGCATCCTTATTATTGGAGCATGTGGGACGTAACCCTAGTATAAATGTTAATAAGCAAAGTGAAGTATTAATTGATGGAAAATTAATTGAAGGATCACATATTATTGATTTATTATATGATTTGTCTCGTAAACGTTCAAAAATTACGCAAACGCTTGGAGTAGATGAGTTTGTTAATGCTTTGAAAAAATATAATGTGCCATTAGAGGCTATAGGAAACCCATTACGTAAAATGTTATTCACTTTACCTCGGAAACTCTCCTACCATACACCTCCGGAAGAATCAGATGATCATGCAGTTAGTAGTGTCAAGCGGTTGAATAAACCACTTGTGAAAGGTGTTGATTTATTTTCAAGTGGTGCCGAGGAAGATATCAAAGACGATTCATTCTTTAATAAAGGAAACTCGACAGAAAAGAAGATACGGCGCAAAGCTAGAGCACTTAGACGGTATACTCCTTTGTACTAGAGCGATGAACACCTTACTTTCGAAATTATACAAAAATTTACACGGAAATCCCTCAGCTTTTTCTAGTATTGAAAAATTATATGCTGAAGCTAGAAAGCACCGTAAAACAATTACACGTAAAAATGTTAAAGATTGGCTTTCAAAACAAGATAGTTATACTCTACATAAACAAGTCAACAAAAAATTTTCACGTAATCGTATTTATGTTACAGCTATGGATCAACAATGGGAAATTGATTTGGCAGATATGTCTTCTTTAGCAGATTTTAACGATGGATACAAATTTATGCTTACATGTATAGATGTATTAAGTAAATACGCATGGGTTGAACCCTTAAAATCAAAACACTCAAAGAATGTTTGCGATGCTTTTCAAAATATTTTAAAAAGAGGTCGAATCCCTTGGAGAGTGCGCAGCGATAAAGGAAAAGAATTTGTCAACAAAGATTTCCAAAAATTATTGAAAACTAACGATATACATTTTTTTACTTCTCAAAACAAAGACATTAAATGTTCAATAGTGGAACGGTTTAATAGAACTTTAAAAACTAAATTATTTAAATATTTTACAGAGTTTACCACTTATAAATGGATTGATATTTTACCCGCAGTTGTTTCCAACTACAATCACTCTGTTCATAGATCTATTAAGGAAAAACCTATTAATGTAGATTATTCTAACGAAAAAATTATATGGCAAAGACTCTACCCTGAAAGATTATACACTAGAAAGCCTAAGATTGATATAGGAGATTACGTGCGAATTAGTAAACATAGAGGTGTATTTGACAAAGGTTATTTACCTCAATGGAGTGAAGAAGTTTTCAAAGTAAAACATGTTGTGAAGACCCGAAATCATATACTTTATACAATTCAAGATCTGGAAGGCGAAGATATAGAAGGACGTTTTTATGAAAAAGAACTACAGAAAATCGATTTTAATCCTAATATCAAAGAATACAAAATTGAAAAGGTTTTGAAGACTAAACAATTACCAGATGGTCAGAATAGAGTACTTGTGAAGTGGTGGGGTTATCCTGAAAAATTCAACAGTTGGATTTTAGAAAAGGATATACAAAACGACGACGACGACGATTACGATGAACAACTTTGAATTGACATATTATGCTCAACAAGATGAGCTATTATCACAAAATTTTTTAGGAGTTTTTGCTTGCGATACTCTACCGAAGATAGTTAAAAGACCCGCGGCTTTAATTGCAAACACCGATACATCTTTTCAAAAAGGAAGTCATTGGATAGCTATGTATTTTGATAATGCTAACTCTGTATATTATTTTGATTCTTATGGCTTACCACCAGTTATTCCTGCTTTTATAAATTATATTAACAAAAATGCTTTAATAATATATACAAATAAGAAACATTTACAAAATTTTAATAGTAGGGTTTGTGGTATATATACTTTATATTTTTTGTATTATAAAGTGCGACATGTTCCTATGTATAAAATGTTTAAAAGTTTCAGTAACACAAATTTTGTTTATAATGATAGATTGATTTGTAAGTTTTTTCATTGTAAATTTTCTGTAAAAGGTCACTTGCGAAATAAATTATGTACACGTTTGTAAAAAGTTAACTCCTTCTATATGTATTTATATATAAATTTTACTTCACTTTGATAGCTCCGCCTCCTTCATATTTTTGTATAATTTTATTGGTTATTTTAGTAGCTCCGCCTTTTTATAAATTTATAACTGAGTGTTTAGTTGTTAAATAAAAATTTTTTATTTTGAAATGGATAGTAGTAATAGTACGCATTCAGAAACGTCTTGCATTAGCGTTTGGGAGTTTTTTGGAAAACGTCTACCTCGAAACGAAGTGGTTTTCTTCAGTCAGGTCATACTAATATACATTGTAGTCATTACAGCTATAATAAATTTATCTCTCTACAATAATAATACACAATTGTGGGTTGGTCTTTTGTGCGCTTGTATAGGATATTTATTACCTAGCCCCGTACTGACCGTATTACAGTCATCTAATTCATTGAAGACCGTACCTATAGCAACAGCAAACAACATTATAAATAATGACAACCTTTGAAGATCAATTTTATATCACATTACCTAGTAATAGCAAAAATGGAAACAAACCCTCTGATTTTTCAGCCCATCTACCTTACCGTTTAAAACTAGATGGAAGCTGGGAGGTAGGACTAAAGGAAATAATATACCCCTATAGTTGGGCTACATTTACCAATCATGGTGGAGATAATGTAATAACGTTAATTACGGATGGTGTCGGAAATAAGGTCAAAAAAATTAAAGTAATAGTTTTTGAAAAACATTACTTTACCATATCTGAATTAATTGAAGAGTTGAATGCAAAAATTGGAGCAGCTATTGCCGGAACTAACATGGAAATCATGTTTTCATACGATGAACATAGTAGAGGATTAGTTAATTTGAAAATAAAAAGTGGTACAATATTACGTAAAATCGATATAAGCAAACGGTTAATGGAGCTTCTCGGATTTAGCTCTACCAATACTGAGGCCTATGCAACTGCTGATGATTTTTCAAATAGAGCTGTGAATATTAACTTATATACTGTTGGAGAGAAACCTCCAAAAAATTCTAACACGCATATTCCACCATCCAAAGCTGTTTTTCTTGCCGAGCCTGGAACTAATCATTTATACATGTTAGGTATTCAACCACCAAATTTGAATGATTTACAGAATTTTTATGTTTACTGTAATATTATTGAAAATCAGATTGTTGGAAATACTTTAGCGCCGCTTTTACGTATAGTAAATGTTCAGGGAAAATACAAAGATAATGTGAGTCGTTTATATGAAACACCTCACTATATACCAATTCAATTGAAAGAAATTACAGTACTCGAGATTAATATAAAAAACAGTATGAATGAGCTTATACCCTTTCAGTTTGGGAATGTTATAGTTAAATTACATTTTCGGCGACGTACTCCTTTATTCCTATAAGCATAGTATCAAATTTTTATTTACTCATTCATCCATTTGCATTTGGACAGGTTGTCGTCAGGTTGAATTTTCGCAAACGCTCTTAATTAATTAATTCATTTAGTTGTTGTTCCTTTTAATTTTACAAAGCAAAATATGCATACCGTATTTATTCCTGAAACCGTTGATTACTGGATCAAAATTTATCAACATAGTATTCAAGATAATCAATTTCAATTAGGTGGTAGTTTAGAAGGTTTTCGAGCAGCATACCGGTATTATTATAGACATCAAGGAGCTGGAGTTGGTAATTTTTTTAAGAGTTTGTGGCGTCTAGCTATGCCTTTGTTAAAATCTGCAGGAAAGCATGCACTTGCTGCAGGTTCCAAAATTGCAGGTGATGTTGTAGAAGGTCGTTCTTTTAAAGAAAGTGTTGCCGAGCATGGACGAAACGCAGCTGGTAGCTTATTACACGAAACGGGCGAGCGCATTCATAAAGGAAAAGGTTTAGGGAAGCGTAAACATATAAATTCTACGATACATATAAAAAGCAATAAAAAGTTAAATGATGGTCAGCGTCAACAACATCAACATCAAAAACAACATAAACGTAAACACCTGAAACGACGTTCCTCATTCTTAAAAAAGACTCCACGTAGAGTAGTCGGTTTCAAGGATATCTATTCAAAATGAGTAAATTTATTGATGCTGCGTCGTCTCCTAGTAGTAAAACGGAGTTAGATTTATTTACCGTACCTCCAACGCAAGTTGCTATTCGTAGAAGTTTTTGGTCTGAAATTCAGTTACAAAATCCTTGTACTAATGAAGGACCTTACGAGTTTGTTATTTCACCTGATTCATATATGTTGGACTTATCAAAAAATTTTATATATTTTACTATTCGAATTACGAAAGCTAATGGCGCTGCTTGCACTTTAACAGCAGACGCCAACAATAACCTTACCGGAAATGTTGTAGCACCAATTAATTTGATCGGGAAAACATTTTTTAAACAGATCAAGATGTACTTAAATGGAAAATTAATATCTGACAGGTAAGTTTTATAATTAAATGTATGTTTACCTTTTTTAATTTTAACATTTTAACATTTCAGTGGGGATAGATACGCTTACAGATCTTATTTGGAAACGGAATTGAACTATGGTCGTGATGCTAAGTCGACACATGTTGCAGCTGCTGGTTATGCTTTTGAAAATGGCGATGTTCTCGATATAAAGAAAAACAAGGGTGCTTTGGAAAGAGTTCAGATGTTCAAAAACAGTACAGTTGTTGAATTAATGGCTCCTATACACGCCGATCTATTTATGCAAGAACGTTTTCTATTGAATCAATGTACTTTGAAAATTGATTTATACAGACATAGAGATGATTTTTGCTTGCAAAAATTTATATCTACTGACAACGAAGCTCATAAAATCGAAGTTAAAAGCATGTCTCTATTTATTAAAAAAGTTGAAGTTGCGGATAATATCAATCTAGCTATTGAATCCATGTTACAAAATACAGCTGCAAAATACCCTATTCGTCGATGTCATGTTACAAGTCTATACATAACAACTAGTCGTCGCTCAGCTCCTCTGAACTCATTGTTCACAGGTCCTTTACCTCGTCGTCTTGTTGTGGCGCTCGTTGATGGTTCGGCTGCTAGGGGTGATTATAATCAAAGCCCCTTCAATTTTAAGCATTTCGGATTAAACGAGATTAAAATAACAAGTGGTACTACAACCTTACCTACAACACCATATATGCTAAATTTTAAAGAAAACAAATATTTGCGCACTTTTGTACAATTATTTGAGGGTGTAGGAATCGGTACAGATAACAAGGGTAATGAAATTACTCGAAATTCTTTTACAACGCATAACACGGTTTTTGTTTTTGATTTGACTCCTTGCGGTATGGATGGTAATTTTTGGGAACTCGTACGTGAAGGAACCACTAGTTTACAGATGAATTTTGGAGAGGATATACCAGATGGCGGTATTGAAGCACTTATATACGCAGAATTTGACTCTCTCGTAATGATTGATAAAAATCGTGAAACCTTTACAGATTATAGTATTTAAATACGTTATATTTATATGTACATTTCATCTCATTTTTTTATAATAAAAAATCACTTATAGTTGTTGTTTATACACTCCTTCTCTTTAGGTATTGTTTAGAAATATTCTTTTAATTTATTCCTAATTATAAATGAACTTCCTTTTATTACTCCTCCTTTCCTTTATTTTCTCCTTTAATTCTACAGTGCTACGTAATTATCTTGTACGTTCTTTTTACCCTAAGACCTGTTTGTGCATATTCTCTACATATCGTTTACTCGTACATCTCTAAATATCTGACTACAGTAAACCCTTTTTTATATTCCCGAAGTTGACACATACACACACACACTCATAGTAGAACTCTAAAGAAATTATCTTTACTATTAAACGCAATAAATAAAAAATTTTATTAATTTTAATTCAATTTAATTTATTTGAAACAAAATATATATATATACAAAATTTAAAACAAAATAGAATAAATTATACATATATACAAAATTTAAAAACAAAATAAAATATACATATATGCACTCGCCTTCGCCGCCGCCGCCGCCGCCGTCGCACCCCCCACGCTAAAAGTTTCACGCGTATCCACTAAAATTTTTACAAATTTTAATAACTATTTTAGTTAAACAAAAATTTTTACTCTAATATATCAATTAACTGCTAAGTAATAGGTACAAGATCTATCAATAGCCTTTATTTTATCGTAAAATTTTATCGTATAAATCGTGTAAATAATTGAAAGCTTCTAGAATATTCTAGAAATGTCCTTTGTCAAGTTTTAGACAACTCAGCTATATACCATACATTAATATACATGAATTAGAAATCTGTAACATGTTGCAGTTGTAGTAAAAGCTTATAATAATTTTACTCTCATTAAATATAAAATTTATATGTCTACTACGTGTTTTAACTATAACATCTGAACTTACTAGAAACGCGGCAGCCCTAGTTTTACCCTCTCCTCGACGTAGCGACCGTCGGCATTTTCCCATTCAGCCCTCGCACCTGGGGGGAGGATATTCCACAGGTGCGAGGCTAGGTGACCGTCAACCAGCGAAGGGTTTTCAAACATCCGGCGTAGACGTTTCATGGAACCCCAAAAGGGTTTCTGTCTAGCCGGATATTCAACCCCTCGCTGGCTTTTCCACCAGCTCTTGAAGTCCGTCGAGGCCTCCTCCCAAAAGACGGACGCCCACGCGTCAATGTCGGCCGTCATTAAAAAGGGCTCTAAATTAATAATAATGAAATAGTATACATATTAATTTTTAATTCAAAATATTTGTAAAATCAATGTACCGTAAGCCTCGTAGGCGGCTCTCAACGTCGAAATAAACGTAACGAAAACGGCCTCCATTGGTAGTCTCAGGTGTCGCGCGCAAGTACAAAAATAAGAATGGTTCTTCTTCTTCTATTTTTTCTATTTATACCTCTTTACCCTCATTAAACCTTTTCCGGTTTTTTCTGCTTTTTGGTTGAATCTTTTCGGTTTTTCTTTGAAGGTTCTATCAAAATAACAATAATCACCATCTTAATTGTTTTGGTATTGCGTCTCTTTAAAGGTTTTAGGCTCTAGGTTATTCTAGAAAACTATCAAAATAACAATAATCACCACCTTAATGATTTTGGTAAAGCGTCTCTTGCTACCGTGTTTTATAGAACCTTTGACCTTTTCTAGCATTTCTAATTGGTTTTATGATCTAAATGGCTTCACCTGTCTAACCTTTCTATGTTTGCTCTGGGAAACACTCTGTATACAAAACCGCATCTACCTACATAAATCATCTAATATAATGTATTAATTTCCGATACGTAGAATAACGTTCATGTATTGATGATTTAGTTCTTTTCTTTTTTCTTTTTCTTTTTCTTTTTCTTTTTCTTTTCTTTTCTTTTCTTCAAATATTTTTGAGGTATCAATTATTTTTTACATTTAGAATATTTTTCATCTCAACTGTTCACTTTTCTACATGCGCTTTATACCCACTCTTTTGGGTCATTTTTCTATAAAAGAATTTGATCATTTACGGCTTTATAAGTATAAACCCGTAGGAATGATGTTTCAAGTTTTATAGACTCTTAGAGTTTTTATATGTGGAATTAAGCATTCTGATCTAAAAGACCGTTCTAATTTGGACGATCGTTCAGTATGCAGGGCTTCCACTTCACTTTTCTGTGAACCTGCAGATGGCGCACCTCTTATTTTGGAGCCCGAGGGCGCGTTTTTTGAAGGACTTCCTCCGTGGGCGGAGGGGGTCAATTTTATAAATGAATTCTTTCTTTTATGTTTTCCATTTTTTTGTTCACGTTATTATTTTTGTTTTTAGACTACAATATTTTAGTGATAAACAAAAATAAAATAGTGTTTCAAAAGTTTTATAATAAAATAGAATGTTGCATTGAATTAAAAATTTTTGATACGTAAAGATTTTTTTAAGTCGTCAAATTTTCCGTACGTTTTTTAGGACCATCTCGTTTGGTCCTCTTTCTATAAAAGACCCTTTTTTGTCTACATGCTTTTTACGGCCAATTCGCTCTGGTCATTTTTATAAAAGACCTTCTTGGTCATTTTTGGCAGAACATCAAAATTTTTACGCATGCACCCGTAAGGATAATGTTTCATCGTGTAATGACTCTCCCGATATTTTACTCATTAAACAGACCATTACTGACCAATTTGACCGTTTGAGATTGACTTGAACGATCGTTCAGGAATGGGGCCTCCGAGCATATTTACACCTGCAGGTGGCGCCCTTTTGTCAAAGGGGGTCCAGGGGCGCAAATTTTTGAAAGGCTTCTCCTGCCCACGGGGGAAGCCATTTTTACACACAATCGCTTTTTATTTCTTTTCCATTTTTTGTTCATTTTAGTTTTCCTTTTTGCGTTCATCATTGATTTTCCTTTTCCACGCACAATAACACATTTATTACCATAATAGAAAAATTTACCGTAATTCTACTATTACGGTAATTCCCAAATCTGTATCCTTTACCGTACGTCAACTCTCCAAATTTTCTACACGTTTTTTACGACCAGCTCGTTTGGTCATCTTTCTATAAAAGACCTTATTTGTCTACATGCTTTTTACGGCCAGCTCGCTCTGGTCATTTTTATAAAAGACCTTCTTGGTCATTTTTGGCAGAACATCAAAATTTTTACGCATGCACCCGTAAGGATAATGTTTCATCGCGTAATGACTCTCTCGAGATTTTACTCATTAAACAGACCATTACTGACCAGATTGACCGTTCTGACATTTGTTGACTTGAACGATCGTTCAGAAAATGGGACCTCCGAAATATATTTACACCTGCAGGTGGCACCCTTTTGACAAAGGGGGTCTGGGGTGCAAATTTTTGTGGGCTTCCTCTTCCCAGAGGGGAAGCCGTTTTTACACACAATCACTTTTTATTTCTTTTCCATTTTTTGTTCATTTTAGTTTTCCTTTTTGCGTTCATCATTGATTTTCCTTTTCCACGCACAGTAACACATTTATTACCATAATCGAAAAAAATTACCGTAATTCTACAATTACGGTAACTCTAGAACATGCATTTTTAACCGTGCGACCTATAAATCGACCTATATGTTTACTGTACGACCTATAAATCGACGAAGAAATTAACCGTACATGTTTACTGTACGACCTGTAAATCCGACAAAAGCAAAACGTGTATGTTTACTGTACGACCTATAAATCGGAAAAAAGTGACAAATTATAGGTCGTACACAAAAGATAGGAGTATCCTTAAGCGTACGACCTATACGGTCCGGCCTTACTACTACTAAAGTTGTTATCATTGATTACAGTAATAAGCTTACTATTTTTGCGAATTGAACTTAAGCCCAATTCAGAAGTGAAAAAATCCTAGGATTTTAGTGGGCGACAATTACAGATCATCATCGGTTTTAATCCTAGGAATCGGGGACAAAATTTGAGAAATAGAACACTGTTTTATTGTCCCAAAAAACAGTGTGCAACAATCGACATGTGTAGGAAAAATATTTTGTTTTGGTATTTTCAGGTGCAACCTTTATTTTGTTTTTTTATTAAGGAAACAAAAGTTTAACTAAGCAACAATGAGTCTGCAACTGTTGTTCATCCTACAAATTCATTCTTGAAAATTGGTGACTATCGCCGATTTTGCCGGTCCATTCCTTAGAATAGCCGAATGTTGCTGATTAAATGGGCCAACCGAAATAGTTTACTACAGCATGCGCCATGGCTAAAGACGATCGCTTATTGATTCAGTTATTTACTCGGCTAATGGGCTAATGAACAAAATATACATTTTAAATGTCAATCATGCAAATATGTACATATATTATAACTTCATGTATTATTTTTCTCATATTTGTATATTTTTAAATATGCTAATGAAACACATTGTACATGTAGCACAAGGCCAAAGCAAAAGCAACACATGATTTTTATTTGCAAGAGTTTGCACGACAACTAGTTTCTTCTGTTTCTTCCTCTTCATGATATTTCAAAAGTTGAGTTGTGGGGATGACACACACTGGTAAGTTCGCTATACATTCGAAGTTACTTTGAATGCTGCACAAGTATCCCATAAAGCATTAGCGATCGAGGTCAATAACACAGAAGTTGAAACTTCTCAGTATTACTAGTTGGCTTTTTTTCGCATTATACATGCCAAATAAATCAACCACTAAGCTGGTGTCTGTTGAAATACATAATGGAGCACACATAATTCGTATATTGCATGTTGCCTCTGAAAATCTCTAAAGACCATTGTCACATTAAACAGAGGTGGAGCCATGTCACATTAACTGAATTGGTGATCAGTCACATTGATGGGAAACCCCATACCATATTCCATAGGAAATACGGCCATGACACTGTAGGTGACATGCTGTGACCCCGTGGGGTGGCTCCATTATACGTCTCTGTTTCGGGAACCTAACCCAGCTGGTACTACCATAGGTAAACCTATGGTATACCTTGGCCTTGTCCTAGGGTTATGCTGTGGAATAATGGACAACGCGGCCGGGTCAGGGGTGCCAATGCCTAATCCTCATTCACCGGATTGGGGGACGGTGCATTCAAAGAATGGCGTACTGTAGGGGACCCGATTGTTAACCTAAATCCCCTTATTGGCCCTGACCTTAAGGGTCTGAGGGCTTTCTTAACTGGGGGTACTTTCCAGGGGAAACAAGCTTAGGGGAGACTCCCACAAATATACCCTCAACACTAATGACCCCTGAGAAGACTCACTGATCCTCTTCTTAACCTACTCGGCGCTGGGCGATGGGTTCAGGGGTCAAATTGGGGTCCCATGGATGGCGATGTATGGGAACGGGAATCCGGGCGATTCCGCGTAGGGTAATGCGGCTGCTGATCTGCAGGCGGCGGTAACGGACGTTTCCTCGGCGAGGGCGACGGGGTTCTACGATTAACGGCGACGGGGACGGGTTCCTACGGTCGGGTTACTGTAGTGGTAACCTATAAGGAGGAGGCCGGAGGCAGAAATATGCAAATTTTATTCGACGAGCAGCGAATGCAGTTGACAATATAAAAAATATAATAAAAGTCAACGACAGCAAACGCGGATGCAAGGCTAAAAGACGAAACACCAGTTAGGCCCAATAATGAGTGACAAAAAGACGAAACATGCCCTTTTAAAGGGCTCCATAAACTACAGTATGCCTTGGGTGGAGTTAACACTCCCCAAAGCTAACTTCTGCAGTGGAAATCGTTGCAGAAGATGCCTATGGTCACATAGACATTTTCCAGTTCACAACGTTAAGCATTGGGGCGAGTTTTCACTCTCCATGCTTAACATAGGAACGTCAGTAGTGAGAATTTCAAACTAGTCGTTTCACGTTGCGAAACGTCGCTAGTTTTTACTGATAAGAGGTGCACGTTGTGCTCCAATTACAGCGATGAGCTTGGAGAGCTTATCTCTAACCGAAATTCTTGACTAGCAGGCACATACCGTAGTCTACGTGTATAATAAAATAATAATTTGAAACGGAAATAAAATGTGCGCAAAAGCAACAGAAATAAAACATGAAAGTACACACATAAATTGCGTGTAAAAAGTATAAAAACGAAACGCAAAATTGATGCAAATTACTGTAACACAAAACGTAACGAAAAATATAATGAAAAATTGTGATGTGAATCACGTGACCTTCGACGAAATCTGTCAGCACGTGACACCATGGACAGGATGAAATTTGAGATATGCAAATGTAACATTGATATCAAGCTTAGAAACCCCAAGCTTTCTCTGGTAACACTTTGTAAGCAAATGACCCTTCAGCACAAAAGCCAAGTTAGAATTTTGTGTCTTCCAGAGCTCAGCTAGGATTTCTTGTGGTCTGTCTCATTTGGAAATCTGTGCATTTTCTAGGTTTCTGTTTGTGTTCTTAATTTTAACCTAATGGCATCAAAGTCAAAACCTATGGATCGGCTTTGCAATATTGTATATGTTCGGGCATACAAAGAAAACATTGACTCTAACCATATATTTGATGCGCCAGAGATACATTTTCTAGAAACAACAGGGTGCCTTTGTTATTTATAAACTTTTTGACCGAAAAGCTTTTCTTTCATGAGTCACTTTCAAAAAATACCAAACCATAATTTATTTTTGGAACTCTTCTCCCAAGGCTTCCATTTTGATGGCTCCTGCTTACAATATTAAAAATAATGGTAATTATACATAGTCATGGCCACACATGTGCGTGCAGGCACTCTGTGGGGTCTCTGGGGGACCATACATCGGCATCGGGGGGGTTTGGGGGATCTGGACACCCCCAGAGATCTGAGTCAAAAAAAATTTTGAGCCGTTTTGTAGAAAGAAACAGCTAAAAATGCTAAAAAATAAAACAAATAATTATTTCAGTTGAAGTTATCTCAGAATTCAGGGTATTCAAACTTTAATTCCAAATTTTTTTTGCCTGGTACCAAATTTTTTTCCAGGATCAAAATTTTTTTCGTCCTAGAACCAAAATTTTTATGCCAAAAGACGCAGCACATTGAGACAGGCCAGAAAACGGAGTTTCAGAGCACCAAAGTGATTTTTGAGTGAGGTATTCGAAAAAAATAGTTTCAGAGCACTGAAGTGATCGAAAAAAATAGTTTCAGAGCACCAAAGTGATTTTTGAGTGAGATATTCGAAAAAAATTTCGGTTTTCAAACTGTAATTTCAAAATTTTTCTGCCTGATACCAAATTTTTTTTAGGATCAAAATTTTGTTTCGTCCTACAATAAAAATTTTTATGCCAAAAGATGCAGCACATTGAGAAATGCCAGAAGACGGAGTTTCAGAGCACCAAAGTGATTTTTAAAAGGAATTCGTGACTGAGGATGGCATTCATACAAATACCATAGAAAGCTTGTGGGGACTCGTCAAACAAGGTTGGTGCCAGATCCGCTACCAAGTGCACATCCGCTACCTAGTGCACAACTGTGTAATGAATGGTTTATTCGTTGATATTCATTATTTCTCGTTTTAACTTCCTTGTACGATTTTCCGTAATGTCCAATCTATCGCTTTTCCATAACTAACTTTTCTAGTTTGATTTCATGTTTTGTGTTTACTCTATTGCTATAATTTTGCTATAATTAGCTATCTATCCGAGCTCAATCGTTCTAACGGGAATAATATTTACTTAGCTGTTTTACTGCTTATAAACCTTTGTCATAATGATAGAGAAGAGAGAGAGCTAGAGCCGATCTATCAGTGTGATTCGCCATAACTTTAGTTGCCCTACGATATATTGTAACGGCTACTCAACATCTACGATATTGGCTTTGTATTACGGCTACCCAATAAAAGCTTAATATATCGTTATCGTTATATGGGGGGTCATCAAAACTAATTATTCGAATTTTGTATGCCAATTACACGAGCAATGATATTGGACGAGGTACGTACTAATTTAGATTTGTTGCGGGAACAGGTTCGTCAGGAGCTAGGTATCCAGAATCAGCAGCTCAATGCACTCCAATCTTATTCAGTTTGAGCCAGATTTCTTTCATGGTCGGCCCACTGAAAATTTCGAGTCTTGGTTGAATCGGTTTAACTTAGTTGCACAAGCACAAAAATGGGATGAAACATATAAAGGACTAGTTTTCCCAACCTTGTTGCGGGACGCAGCAGAAATAGTTTATAATAGTCTTAGTGACACCCAACGCACCCAACTTGATTTTCTAGCTCTTACAGAGCTTTTCGGACAAAGATTTCGGCCACCACATATTAGTGACATTCGATCCACAGAGCTTCATGCTCGCCGTCAAAAACCGTCTGAAAGTGTTACAGATTTCAGTATTGCCATACAAAAATTAGTTCTTGAATCATATCCAGGTTTGCCACCTGATGCTATAGATACGCTCTGTAAAAGATTCTTCATTAATGGATTAAACCAGGACTTACGCCCTGATGTGATGAAACGTAGCCCCACAATGTTTTCTGAAGCAGAAATTTTGGCTAGGCAGCTAGAAACCCAACTACTAATTGAATCACAGTTGAGAGATAGAGAAAATAAGGAATGGTCAGGTTGCCACCGGGTAAATACCATAAAAACCCCAAAACAGTCGACCCAATAATTATCATAGTCCAGCAGGGAATCGACATGAGAAGACAGAGAAACAAACCTGTCATTATTGCAAAAAAGCAGGTCATTTTATTTCAGTATGTCGCAAAAGGCAAAGAGACATTCAAAATGGCACACACATGGCAGTTTCCATGGGTCAATCAGCATATAGAATGCCCAAATCCTCGCTTCCTAGAATTAAGCCTGGGAACCATAGTGTCCATGTTGCACAGCCTTTAGTCCAACCTGAGTGCACACCACCCAGTAGGGAACATCTCCTAGAACAGGAAGTTGAAAGCTTAAGGCGACAACTTGAACAGATGTTGCAAAATTTCTCACAAAATCCATCATTTAGTGTAACTGCACAACCTGTCTTCCCTGAGAAAGATATGGCACCTCAGTGTTCTGCACAGCTACCTACTTACAAATGTGGATCAGACATTGTGCTACAGTATCCCACTGACCAGAATGTGGATGATTTTCCAGTAGATATTCACAAGAGTAGCAGAACAAATAAAAAAAAGTCAACTTCTAAGAATAAGTTGCAGTCCAAGGCTAGGAACAAAGTGTCAACTAGTGATAACAAAAATCGTTCCAGTATACGATGGTATGAAAAGTATACTCCCACCAAATCCCTCTCCCTTCAAGTGGGAATGATCGTAGGAATTATTATTATGGCAATAATATGCCCATTGACTGTTGGAGTAGAGCATGATTTGTACCAATGTGGTCATGGCCGCAGCGGCCATCCAATCGCAATACCAAAGACAATGGATTGCAAAATGCCTTCAAAGGAAGTGCCAAAGAAGGTCCAACTGAAGCTCTACCAGCCAAACCACAAACCAGCCACAATCGAAGCATGGAAATGCCGACTTTGCCAAAGAACAATCTGCACCAATGTTGGATTCTTCGGTGCAAAAGGACTCGTGTTGGATCAAATCAAAGAAAGGCCGCTTATTATGGGTGAATGTAAAGCCGTTATTGAAACCAAACATTATCGGGATCATCCCCTAGTCCCACTTGCTTCCAATGAATCCTGGACGACCAATCTTACGCTCGATGTTCAGTTTGAATGGTGTTGTTGAGATAAATGTTTCACTGTAGAGAATTTAATTCTGGAGAAAGGACAGATTGCCACCACCGATGGTCACACCTTATCAAGTGATCTTGGCAATATGGGATCATGTTATGCACCCAGCGGGTACTGTGACACCCAAGACGGAGTGATAGTATGGGATGCATCAAAGATAGTCTCTCCTTGCAAATATGTTGAACTACAGACGTATTCAGCAGTTTATAGTGGCTCATTCTATGTTATTGATGCCATTCAGGGTGCATTCTCAATTCTCAATGTACCACTGAGTGAGATAAAAGGACGCCACTGCTTACCTGTTGATGCCATCTTAACTCATCAAGGTGTAGCCCTAAAAATAATTAATAGGTACAGAACAAAAAGAGCCTCCAATCCCTCTCGTCCCTCACGACCACAACCACCCAAACCAGTTGATCCAGTCAATGCTAAGCTACAGTACTTGGAAGCCAAAATATTGGCATTAGAAACAAATGATTTTCGTGAAGTGTGGTCAAACTTTTGCCACATGAACAACCGACAGATAAATATAATCCACCAGCTATTACAACTAGATGCAACCCTTGGAGCTCGAGTACTCCTCAACCGAAATGACATTCACGCCAAGTTTGCTGGAGAAGCTTTATTAGTATGGGAATGCAAAAAGTATACAGCATCTAAAATCTTCTGGGACTACCAAGTTAATGGAACATGCTATGAGCTCCTTCCTGTCCTTATTAACAACAAATTAATGTTTGCTACCCCAGGCAGTCACGATTTAGTTTCCACTTCACTTACCATAAATTGTAACCATCATATAAGTGGAATCTTTCAAAACACCCCACAGGATTGGAGAACAGAATGGGGACCTGTCCATGTAAGCATGCTCCCCACAGAATTGTTGATGCATTCAGTGCCTAATGTAACTATATTCAATGCGCCAGCAATATTTTACGACCAATTAGAAGGCACCATTAATGGCCTGGGAATGTTCAAAAATTACATGAGTAAAGTGATGAAACTTCAGACACAAATGAACCAACTTATAGAATACAATTCCGCTTTGTCACTACATCCATCGGCTCTCAAAGAAATGATTGAAGGCGCTGGAAATGCTGCAAGTAAAATGATGCAGGTACCCAGTAAAAATCTTGAACATTTAATTGGTAGTGCCACAAAGGGAACTGCTGAATTAGCCAATACGCTGTTAGCTGGACCATTACAACTGATATTTAACCTAATAGTCACAGTTGCAGCACTATTCGGGATAGTTTTCATCATCTATCTAATAGTAAAATCAAAGCTTGGTTATTGCTTTCGATGTTTTTCAATGCCAAGATTTTTGAGGCACAAAAACCACAGAGTTGGAAACCAGAAAATACTTTTCAATGGTGCACGTGACACAGTAACCATCTCTGGTTATGAACCATTGAGAAATAATCAAATACCAAGACTCCTACCAGCAAATAGAGAAGCATCTATTTCATACGTTGCTGATGGCAACTCTAACATAAAACAGCCATTGATATTTGTCACTGCTAGTGGTACTGGTACATTAGCCTTGATTGACACTGGAGCCACACTATCTTTGCTGAGTAAGAGCCATCTCCAAAAAATAAATCAGAACAATGTTTCCAAAAATCAACCCATCATCAATTTAATTGACCTGCCGCTAGGTGCAACCTCTTTAACGGGTCACATTGTACAATTGGCTGGTCATGTACAGCTACCTATTGTAATTAACGATCTTCAAATAATGATGAAAGTTTTTGTAATGGACAACTGTCCTCAACAAATGATTTTGGGCAACGATTTTCTTGTCCAGGTAGGTGGTAAAATGACCATTGATATCATAAGAAAATGGGTTCGTTTTGATGTCGGGTCTCAGATTCCCTTAATTGAAGGCCTCAAATCCTGTCCAGCACAAAGGGAAATGCCAAAAGTAAAGAAAATGCCCATCCATTTAGCTGAATCGAAAATTGTACCACCTCGTAGTATTATCAAGTTAACTACACTACAAAAGGCCCCAAATTTGCCACAACAAGTCAACCTTGTCTCACCTGCAGAAACTCTGATGCAACGAAATAATCTGATTATTAAAGAAATGCTGGTAACTCAGAATACACCTATTGAAGTCATCTGTCAAAACCCAACGGTAGCACCAGTAAAATTGTTCAAAAATACGACACTAGGGTATATAGAAACGTTTAGCCAGAGCAATGTTGTAAAAATGGAGTCCATCCTATTCATTGAAGATAAAGATATCAATAGCTCAGCTGAAAACCTCATTGAACAAAAGCTAAGAAACTGTCCAGCTAATCAATATGATATTATGAGCCAATTTTTAATCAATAATATGGACATTTTTGCCCTCTCTGATGCTGACCTCCGAAGAACTGATATAACGAAGCATAACATAGAAACCCATGATCATCCACCAATAAAACAACGACCTTATCGTGTCCCTTTTTCCCAAAGAAAAATCATTGATGATAATGTACAGGATCTTTTGAGTAGGAAACTCATACAACCATCAACCAGCCCATGGTCAAGTCCTGTGGTACCTGTCAAAAAGAAAGATGGATCTATAAGATTCTGTGTCGACTACCGTAAGCTCAATGACATCACAAAGAAAGATGTATTTCCGCTACCTCGTATTGATGATATACTTGACACTGTAGGGAAATCTAAATACTTTTCCACATTGGATCTTGCCTCAGGCTACTGGCAGGTGGAAGTAGATGAAACAGATCGTGAAAAAACAGCATTCACAACCTATTCAGGATTATACGAATTCAATGTTATGCCATTTGGACTTTGCAATGCCCCAGCGACATTCCAAAGAACCATGAACAAAGTTTTGGCTGGCCTCGAATGGAAAAACTGTTTTGTTTACCTGGATGACATTTTGGTCTGCACAGAGACAGTCGAGAAGCATAAAGAAGTGCTTGAAGAAGTTTTTAAACGGCTGCGATTGGCAAATCTCAAGTTGAAGTTGAAAAAATGTCAATTTTTGCAGGAGGAGGTCAGTTTCCTCGGATATAAAGTCACTGCTATGGGCTTGAAAGCCGATGATTCAAAAATTAAAGCTGTCAAGGAGTTTCCACAGCCAAAAGATACGACACAGCTAAAATCCTTTCTAGGACTAGCATCCTTCTATAGAAAATTCATTCCCAGTTTTGCAGATATTGCTCACCCTCTTCACAAACTTCTCCGTAAAGCCGTACTATTCCATTGGACAGATTCTTGTGAGCAAGCTTTCCAACAACTCAAGCAGGCATTAATTACAGCTCCCGTACTGGCTTACCCTGACTATACTAAACCCTTCATCATCAAAACTGATGCAAGTAAAGATGCTCTAGGAGCAGTACTTGCTCAAAGTCACAATGATAATGAGAAGCCAATTGCGTACATCAGCCGAGCATTAAGCAAGCATGAAAAGAACTATGCTGTAATTGAACTAGAGGCACTCGCTATTGTCTGGGCAATAAAGACCCTCCGACCTTACATTTATGGTCAGGAATGCATCCTTGTCACAGATCATGCACCACTACAGTACAGTTACAAGAATCCGTCTACCAGCTCGAGATTGACAAGATGGAAGATGGCGCTGTTGGAATATAATATCTCCATTAAATACAAACCAGGAAAGAATAACAATTATGCAGATGCCCTGTCTCGTATCAGAATGGATGATGGAAAAATTAATATGATACAAGGAATCGAAGAAGAAGATGATAGTTCAAATGAAGAAGATGACAGTGGAAGTCACAACGTGGTTGCCCAAGCGCAAAGAACTGATAGATTCTGCAAATGGATAATAGATTATCTCGGGAAAGCATACATTGATCCTACAATGTCTGCTGAAGATATCCAGTTCTTATCAGCTGAAGCCTCTCATTATATGATTTTGGACAATCTACTGTATCGTAGAGGTAACAAAGATAACCAATCACCTCGTATAGTAGTCCCACAGTCCCTGACAACAAAAATCTTCAAATTGTACCATGAAGACAAGTTTAGTGGTCATTTAGGATTTATGAAAACGCTAGCCAGAATTTCCAAAAGATTCTATTGGCACAACCTGAATAGCGACATTCATAAGATGTGCAAGGAGTGTGTAAAATGCTTCTCCTACAAGCAACCGAATCAAAAGACAAAAGTTCCAATGCAATCCATATTGATCCCTGGGAATCCCTTTTCAATGATTGCAGTTGATGTTATGGGTCCCTTGCCTCTCACAGAGCATGGTAACAAATATCTTGTTGTTTTCATGGACTACTTTACTAAGTGGCCTGAGGTATTTGCAGTGAATAATGTCACAGCAGAGAATACGGCGAGACTTTTTGTAGAAAATATAGTTTGTCGCTTTGGTAGCCCACATCAAATCCTCTCTGACTGTGGTACAAATTTTACATCGAAGTTATTTCGAGAAATAGCACGACTTTGCGAAACAGAACAGAAACTAACAACACCGTACCACCCCCAAAGTGATGGTATGGTAGAGCGTTTCAATTGCACACTGACAAATATGCTGAAAATGTATGTCTCTACAACCCATGATAATTGGGATGCTCACTTACCGTATGCCCTTTTCGCCTATCGGACATCAGTCCATGAATCCACCAAGGAAACACCCTTCTACTTACTGTATGGACGTGATGCCCGGATTCCTGCAGATGAAAACTTTGCAGTGTACCGAAGCCCCTATGTTGAGAGCTTTTCATCATACAAAGAAGAGCTTCAAGATCAACTGACTGTGGCATGGCAAATAGCATCAGAGCACATACAACAAGCACAACGACTGCAGAAAACCCAATACAATAAAACAGTCAAGATTGTGATCTTCAAGAAAGGAGATATAGTTTATTTGCATAATCCGACCGTAAAGCAGGGGAAGTGCCCCAAGTATACCGTATATTGGTATGGACCATATCGAATCATGAAGATGGACCCACCCAAGGCCCACATACGACTTATAACAAAGCCAGATAGTCGCCTCGAAGTTGTTCATGTCAATCGGTTACGACTATTCACCACAGAGACCAAGCCTTTGTGAAATTGTGTATTTCGGTGTAGGTTTTTCTTAAGGGGTGAGGTGTAACGAATGGTTTATTCGTTGATATTCATTATTTCTCGTTTTAACTTCCTTGTACGATTTTCCGTAATGTCCAATCTATCGCTTTTCCATAACTAACTTTTCTAGTTTGATTCCATGTTTTGTGTTTACTCTATTGCTATAATTTTGCTATAATTAGCTATCTATCCGAGCTCAATCGTTCTAACGGGAATAATATTTACTTAGCTGTTTTACTGCTTATAAACCTTTGTCATAATGATAGAGAAGAGAGAGAGCTAGAGCCAATCTATCAGTGTGATTCGCCATAACTTTAGTTGCCCTACGCTATATTGTAACGGCTACTCAATGTCTACGATATTGGCTTTGTATTACGGCTACCCAATAAAAGCTTCATATATCGTTATCGTTATAACTGCTACCTAATGCACATCTGCTACCATAGTCAGATCCGCCACCTAGAGCACATCCAATACTTTCTGCTGAGGTATATAAGTAACACCTAACATTTACTTTTTGCATTGAATAACCCAGGCAGGATTTCATTATGGAAGAATGTACAGTATATATTTACAAATTATTAGGCTCATTTAATTTTTTTTACCAAGATGGCGCATGTATTGTGCAAATTCAAAATTTCATTCATGAAAAATTGGGAAATATGCAGTTACAACCAATGCGACTCAAAATTTTCAATTTGCCCCGTATTTTCAGAAGTAAATGCAAGAAATTGCGTTCTGCCAAATGTGTGCCACGAACGCCGGTGAGATGCAGGGGTTTGTTACTCTAAACTCAGGGTTATCCCTATAATTTTCGATAGAAATGGGATAATTGCCATGGATCCACGTTTGCTGAAAATAATCAGTCCGCAGTCTACTCGGGAGGTATATTCAACAATTTTTTTTTAAATTTTGAACTCAAAATGATAAAATATTTGAAAATAATCAAAAAAGTATTTGAAAAAAAATTAAAAAACAAAACCAAAACGATATTTTCATCACCCGGATTGGTACAGGTAAAGAATGAAAAACGTCCATCTGAGCTGATTGTTCGGTCACTCAAGGTGCTTGTGTGATCACTTTGTTATGTAAATAAGAATTTTTCACGCATTAGAATGTGGTTGCGTGGAAATTTTTATCATTTTGTTATGTATCTTTACTCATTAGTGACTTATCTTTAGGTAGACTCTCTGTAGTATTACGTTTTTTAATGATTCTTGCGGTTCTATAAAAGTGGCAAACAAAATATTTTTTACCGTGCAGAATGCCTACCATATTACATTTTCTTTTATTTTCATTTATTCTTTTGTCTTCGGAAAACCCTTATGAAAACAATAGCAAAACCTTTTTTACATATTTTGCTGTCTAGTAGCGGATCTGACTATGGTAGCAGATGTGCACTAGGTGGCAGTTGCGCACTAGGTAGTGGATGTGCAGTAGGTAGCGGATCTGCTACCCAATCGTCAAACAGAGGATATCAAGAATGCATGGATTAAAAACAATGAAATGCTTAGCTGCTCACTTATTGGACGAATTTTCATTTCGTCTAAATTATAAAGATAATAATGATTCCATTCAGAAATTTTTTGTGAACTCATTAACAGACTTCTGATTTTGTGTACACTAAAATGCTTGTTTTACATTGCGCCAGAATTTTTTTTTATTTTTCTCAAATTTTTTGTGAATTTTTATTTTTTCTTTGTCTTTGAAAATAGTTATTTGATTTGATTCCTGTGTAGATAATCGGAATATCTAGATTATCGGAATCAGGTAATTATGCACTGAATGATTCTAACTCTTTACTTTCTATTGGCGGCCTTTTCTATTGGCAATATTAATGATTCCTACTTTAGCACATTAGCTACATTAGCCCATGCGCCAGACCCATTATTTATAACACAATGCATTAGCCACATTAACCCATTGGCCACATTAGCTCATTGGCTACATAGGCCCATGGACCACATTAGCCCATTGGCCACATAGGCCCACGGGCCACATTAGACCATGGGCCACATTAAATTGTAACAACCAGATTTGTGAAGCACTTTACTTTATCCAATTACAGATGGTCGAAACGGCATACAAAGGAACGGGGGAACAAGTAATATGGGGCGGTATGGGTAATAATAATCGACGGCTGCTTTGAGACGTCGACAACAACAAACGGGGAATGCGGCGAGTTACAACAACGGCTTAACTGCTTCCGAATAAAAAGGACTGCTCGCTCGCAATATAAAAATGCTTGCAAATCAAATGGGCGCGGGGATCGAAAAAACGGAGAATTACAACAATAATAAAATCATGCTTTGCTTCTCTTTAAATACGACGATTTTGGCCACTCCCTGGGCGTCGTGGGAGGTCGTGTTTCTGTCCATCTTCTTCCGCCAATCGTCGCTTCCTGCTTTACGTGTCTTGCTTGCTTCCTACGGTGGGCTTAGCCACACCTCTGTGCTTCTGTGCATGCTTCCTGTATCTGTTTCTCTGTATACACATGTTTTTGTGGGACCGTCACTACCGATTGCACTTGAGACTACTGTCTGGCGGGGCTTTTACTTTTTACTGTGTGCAGGTGTTGTTTACGATTTTTATGGGGGATTACGGTGGCCGTGGAATGTGTAGTTTAGTGTAGGTTCTAGGGGACCAGCTGCCGTATGTGCAAATTAATTGGGGTGTCACATTAACTGAAGTTGGAGCCATGTCACACTAAACAGAGGTGGTGATCAGTCACATTGACGGGCAAACCCGTACCATGTCCCATAGGAAACATGGCCATGACACGGTAGGTGACATGCTGTGACCCCGTGGGGTGTCAATGATCCAGTCAATGCTAAGCTACAGTACTTGGAAGCCAAAATATTGGCATTAGAAACAAATGATTTTCGTGAAGTGTGGTCAAACTTTTGCCACATGAACAACCGACAGATAAATATAATCCACCAGCTATTACAACTAGATGCAACCCTTGGAGCTCGAGTACTCCTCAACCGAAATGACATTCACGCCAAGTTTGCTGGAGAAGCTTTATTAGTATGGGAATGCAAAAAGTATACAGCATCTAAAATCTTCTGGGACTACCAAGTTAATGGAACATGCTATGAGCTCCTTCCTGTCCTTATTAACAACAAATTAATGTTTGCTACCCCAGGCAGTCACGATTTAGTTTCCACTTCACTTACCATAAATTGTAACCATCATATAAGTGGAATCTTTCAAAACACCCCACAGGATTGGAGAACAGAATGGGGACCTGTCCATGTAAGCATGCTCCCCACAGAATTGTTGATGCATTCAGTGCCTAATGTAACTATATTCAATGCGCCAGCAATATTTTACGACCAATTAGAAGGCACCATTAATGGCCTGGGAATGTTCAAAAATTACATGAGTAAAGTGATGAAACTTCAGACACAAATGAACCAACTTATAGAATACAATTCCGCTTTGTCACTACATCCATCGGCTCTCAAAGAAATGATTGAAGGCGCTGGAAATGCTGCAAGTAAAATGATGCAGGTACCCAGTAAAAATCTTGAACATTTAATTGAACCACAAAGGGAACTGCTGAATTAGCCAATACGCTGTTAGCTGGACCATTACAACTGATATTTAACCTAATAGTCACAGTTGCAGCACTATTCGGGATAGTTTTCATCATCTATCTAATAGTAAAATCAAAGCTTGGTTATTGCTTTCGATGTTTTTCAATGCCAAGATTTTTGAGGCACAAAAACCACAGAGTTGGAAACCAGAAAATACTTTTCAATGGTGCACGTGACACAGTAACCATCTCTGGTTATGAACCATTGAGAAATAATCAAATACCAAGACTCCTACCAGCAAATAGAGAAGCATCTATTTCATACGTTGCTGATGGCAACTCTAACATAAAACAGCCATTGATATTTGTCACTGCTAGTGGTACTGGTACATTAGCCTTGATTGACACTGGAGCCACACTATCTTTGCTGAGTAAGAGCCATCTCCAAAAAATAAATCAGAACAATGTTTCCAAAAATCAACCCATCATCAATTTAATTGACCTGCCGCTAGGTGCAACCTCTTTAACGGGTCACATTGTACAATTGGCTGGTCATGTACAGCTACCTATTGTAATTAACGATCTTCAAATAATGATGAAAGTTTTTGTAATGGACAACTGTCCTCAACAAATGATTTTGGGCAACGATTTTCTTGTCCAGGTAGGTGGTAAAATGACCATTGATATCATAAGAAAATGGGTTCGTTTTGATGTCGGGTCTCAGATTCCCTTAATTGAAGGCCTCAAATCCTGTCCAGCACAAAGGGAAATGCCAAAAGTAAAGAAAATGCCCATCCATTTAGCTGAATCGAAAATTGTACCACCTCGTAGTATTATCAAGTTAACTACACTACAAAAGGCCCCAAATTTGCCACAACAAGTCAACCTTGTCTCACCTGCAGAAACTCTGATGCAACGAAATAATCTGATTATTAAAGAAATGCTGGTAACTCAGAATACACCTATTGAAGTCATCTGTCAAAACCCAACGGTAGCACCAGTAAAATTGTTCAAAAATACGACACTAGGGTATATAGAAACGTTTAGCCAGAGCAATGTTGTAAAAATGGAGTCCATCCTATTCATTGAAGATAAAGATATCAATAGCTCAGCTGAAAACCTCATTGAACAAAAGCTAAGAAACTGTCCAGCTAATCAATATGATATTATGAGCCAATTTTTAATCAATAATATGGACATTTTTGCCCTCTCTGATGCTGACCTCCGAAGAACTGATATAACGAAGCATAACATAGAAACCCATGATCATCCACCAATAAAACAACGACCTTATCGTGTCCCTTTTTCCCAAAGAAAAATCATTGATGATAATGTACAGGATCTTTTGAGTAGGAAACTCATACAACCATCAACCAGCCCATGGTCAAGTCCTGTGGTACCTGTCAAAAAGAAAGATGGATCTATAAGATTCTGTGTCGACTACCGTAAGCTCAATGACATCACAAAGAAAGATGTATTTCCGCTACCTCGTATTGATGATATACTTGACACTGTAGGGAAATCTAAATACTTTTCCACATTGGATCTTGCCTCAGGCTACTGGCAGGTGGAAGTAGATGAAACAGATCGTGAAAAAACAGCATTCACAACCTATTCAGGATTATACGAATTCAATGTTATGCCATTTGGACTTTGCAATGCCCCAGCGACATTCCAAAGAACCATGAACAAAGTTTTGGCTGGCCTCGAATGGAAAAACTGTTTTGTTTACCTGGATGACATTTTGGTCTGCACAGAGACAGTCGAGAAGCATAAAGAAGTGCTTGAAGAAGTTTTTAAACGGCTGCGATTGGCAAATCTCAAGTTGAAGTTGAAAAAATGTCAATTTTTGCAGGAGGAGGTCAGTTTCCTCGGATATAAAGTCACTGCTATGGGCTTGAAAGCCGATGATTCAAAAATTAAAGCTGTCAAGGAGTTTCCACAGCCAAAAGATACGACACAGCTAAAATCCTTTCTAGGACTAGCATCCTTCTATAGAAAATTCATTCCCAGTTTTGCAGATATTGCTCACCCTCTTCACAAACTTCTCCGTAAAGCCGTACTATTCCATTGGACAGATTCTTGTGAGCAAGCTTTCCAACAACTCAAGCAGGCATTAATTACAGCTCCCGTACTGGCTTACCCTGACTATACTAAACCCTTCATCATCAAAACTGATGCAAGTAAAGATGCTCTAGGAGCAGTACTTGCTCAAAGTCACAATGATAATGAGAAGCCAATTGCGTACATCAGCCGAGCATTAAGCAAGCATGAAAAGAACTATGCTGTAATTGAACTAGAGGCACTCGCTATTGTCTGGGCAATAAAGACCCTCCGACCTTACATTTATGGTCAGGAATGCATCCTTGTCACAGATCATGCACCACTACAGTACAGTTACAAGAATCCGTCTACCAGCTCGAGATTGACAAGATGGAAGATGGCGCTGTTGGAATATAATATCTCCATTAAATACAAACCAGGAAAGAATAACAATTATGCAGATGCCCTGTCTCGTATCAGAATGGATGATGGAAAAATTAATATGATACAAGGAATCGAAGAAGAAGATGATAGTTCAAATGAAGAAGATGACAGTGGAAGTCACAACGTGGTTGCCCAAGCGCAAAGAACTGATAGATTCTGCAAATGGATAATAGATTATCTCGGGAAAGCATACATTGATCCTACAATGTCTGCTGAAGATATCCAGTTCTTATCAGCTGAAGCCTCTCATTATATGATTTTGGACAATCTACTGTATCGTAGAGGTAACAAAGATAACCAATCACCTCGTATAGTAGTCCCACAGTCCCTGACAACAAAAATCTTCAAATTGTACCATGAAGACAAGTTTAGTGGTCATTTAGGATTTATGAAAACGCTAGCCAGAATTTCCAAAAGATTCTATTGGCACAACCTGAATAGCGACATTCATAAGATGTGCAAGGAGTGTGTAAAATGCTTCTCCTACAAGCAACCGAATCAAAAGACAAAAGTTCCAATGCAATCCATATTGATCCCTGGGAATCCCTTTTCAATGATTGCAGTTGATGTTATGGGTCCCTTGCCTCTCACAGAGCATGGTAACAAATATCTTGTTGTTTTCATGGACTACTTTACTAAGTGGCCTGAGGTATTTGCAGTGAATAATGTCACAGCAGAGAATACGGCGAGACTTTTTGTAGAAAATATAGTTTGTCGCTTTGGTAGCCCACATCAAATCCTCTCTGACTGTGGTACAAATTTTACATCGAAGTTATTTCGAGAAATAGCACGACTTTGCGAAACAGAACAGAAACTAACAACACCGTACCACCCCCAAAGTGATGGTATGGTAGAGCGTTTCAATTGCACACTGACAAATATGCTGAAAATGTATGTCTCTACAACCCATGATAATTGGGATGCTCACTTACCGTATGCCCTTTTCGCCTATCGGACATCAGTCCATGAATCCACCAAGGAAACACCCTTCTACTTACTGTATGGACGTGATGCCCGGATTCCTGCAGATGAAAACTTTGCAGTGTACCGAAGCCCCTATGTTGAGAGCTTTTCATCATACAAAGAAGAGCTTCAAGATCAACTGACTGTGGCATGGCAAATAGCATCAGAGCACATACAACAAGCACAACGACTGCAGAAAACCCAATACGATAAAACAGTCAAGATTGTGATCTTCAAGAAAGGAGATATAGTTTATTTGCATAATCCGACCGTAAAGCAGGGGAAGTGCCCCAAGTATACCGTATATTGGTATGGACCATATCGAATCATGAAGATGGACCCACCCAAGGCCCACATACGACTTATAACAAAGCCAGATAGTCGCCTCGAAGTTGTTCATGTCAATCGGTTACGACTATTCACCACAGAGACCAAGCCTTTGTGAAATTGTGTATTTCGGTGTAGGTTTTTCTTAAGGGGTGAGGTGTAACGAATGGTTTATTCGTTGATATTCATTATTTCTCGTTTTAACTTCCTTGTACGATTTTCCGTAATGTCCAATCTATCGCTTTTCCATAACTAACTTTTCTAGTTTGATTCCATGTTTTGTGTTTACTCTATTGCTATAATTTTGCTATAATTAGCTATCTATCCGAGCTCAATCGTTCTAACGGGAATAATATTTACTTAGCTGTTTTACTGCTTATAAACCTTTGTCATAATGATAGAGAAGAGAGAGAGCTAGAGCCAATCTATCAGTGTGATTCGCCATAACTTTAGTTGCCCTACGCTATATTGTAACGGCTACTCAATGTCTACGATATTGGCTTTGTATTACGGCTACCCAATAAAAGCTTCATATATCGTTATCGTTATAACTGCTACCTAATGCACATCTGCTACCATAGTCAGATCCGCCACCTAGAGCACATCCAATACTTTCTGCTGAGGTATATAAGTAACACCTAACATTTACTTTTTGCATTGAATAACCCAGGCAGGATTTCATTATGGAAGAATGTACAGTATATATTTACAAATTATTAGGCTCATTTAATTTTTTTTACCAAGATGGCGCATGTATTGTGCAAATTCAAAATTTCATTCATGAAAAATTGGGAAATATGCAGTTACAACCAATGCGACTCAAAATTTTCAATTTGCCCCGTATTTTCAGAAGTAAATGCAAGAAATTGCGTTCTGCCAAATGTGTGCCACGAACGCCGGTGAGATGCAGGGGTTTGTTACTCTAAACTCAGGGTTATCCCTATAATTTTCGATAGAAATGGGATAATTGCCATGGATCCACGTTTGCTGAAAATAATCAGTCCGCAGTCTACTCGGGAGGTATATTCAACAATTTTTTTTTAAATTTTGAACTCAAAATGATAAAATATTTGAAAATAATCAAAAAAGTATTTGAAAAAAAATTAAAAAACAAAACCAAAACGATATTTTCATCACCCGGATTGGTACAGGTAAAGAATGAAAAACGTCCATCTGAGCTGATTGTTCGGTCACTCAAGGTGCTTGTGTGATCACTTTGTTATGTAAATAAGAATTTTTCACGCATTAGAATGTGGTTGCGTGGAAATTTTTATCATTTTGTTATGTATCTTTACTCATTAGTGACTTATCTTTAGGTAGACTCTCTGTAGTATTACGTTTTTTAATGATTCTTGCGGTTCTATAAAAGTGGCAAACAAAATATTTTTTACCGTGCAGAATGCCTACCATATTACATTTTCTTTTATTTTCATTTATTCTTTTGTCTTCGGAAAACCCTTATGAAAACAATAGCAAAACCTTTTTTACATATTTTGCTGTCTAGTAGCGGATCTGACTATGGTAGCAGATGTGCACTAGGTGGCAGTTGCGCACTAGGTAGTGGATGTGCAGTAGGTAGCGGATCTGCTACCCAATCGTCAAACAGAGGATATCAAGAATGCATGGATTAAAAACAATGAAATGCTTAGCTGCTCACTTATTGGACGAATTTTCATTTCGTCTAAATTATAAAGATAATAATGATTCCATTCAGAAATTTTTTGTGAACTCATTAACAGACTTCTGATTTTGTGTACACTAAAATGCTTGTTTTACATTGCGCCAGAATTTTTTTTTATTTTTCTCAAATTTTTTGTGAATTTTTATTTTTTCTTTGTCTTTGAAAATAGTTATTTGATTTGATTCCTGTGTAGATAATCGGAATATCTAGATTATCGGAATCAGGTAATTATGCACTGAATGATTCTAACTCTTTACTTTCTATTGGCGGCCTTTTCTATTGGCAATATTAATGATTCCTACTTTAGCACATTAGCTACATTAGCCCATGCGCCAGACCCATTATTTATAACACAATGCATTAGCCACATTAACCCATTGGCCACATTAGCTCATTGGCTACATAGGCCCATGGACCACATTAGCCCATTGGCCACATAGGCCCACGGGCCACATTAGACCATGGGCCACATTAAATTGTAACAACCAGATTTGTGAAGCACTTTACTTTATCCAATTACAGATGGTCAAAACGGCATACAAAGGAACGGGGGAACAAGTAATATGGGGCGGTATGGGTAATAATAATCGACGGCTGCTTTGAGACGTCGACAACAACAAACGGGGAATGCGGCGAGTTACAACAACGGCTTAACTGCTTCCGAATAAAAAGGACTGCTCGCTCGCAATATAAAAATGCTTGCAAATCAAATGGGCGCGGGGATCGAAAAAACGGAGAATTACAACAATAATAAAATCATGCTTTGCTTCTCTTTAAATACGACGATTTTGGCCACTCCCTGGGCGTCGTGGGAGGTCGTGTTTCTGTCCATCTTCTTCCGCCAATCGTCGCTTCCTGCTTTACGTGTCTTGCTTGCTTCCTACGGTGGGCTTAGCCACACCTCTGTGCTTCTGTGCATGCTTCCTGTATCTGTTTCTCTGTATACACATGTTTTTGTGGGACCGTCACTACCGATTGCACTTGAGACTACTGTCTGGCGGGGCTTTTACTTTTTACTGTGTGCAGGTGTTGTTTACGATTTTTATGGGGGATTACGGTGGCCGTGGAATGTGTAGTTTAGTGTAGGTTCTAGGGGACCAGCTGCCGTATGTGCAAATTAATTGGGGTGTCACATTAACTGAAGTTGGAGCCATGTCACACTAAACAGAGGTGGTGATCAGTCACATTGACGGGCAAACCCGTACCATGTCCCATAGGAAACATGGCCATGACACGGTAGGTGACATGCTGTGACCCCGTGGGGTGTCAATGATCCAGTCAATGCTAAGCTACAGTACTTGGAAGCCAAAATATTGGCATTAGAAACAAATGATTTTCGTGAAGTGTGGTCAAACTTTTGCCACATGAACAACCGACAGATAAATATAATCCACCAGCTATTACAACTAGATGCAACCCTTGGAGCTCGAGTACTCCTCAACCGAAATGACATTCACGCCAAGTTTGCTGGAGAAGCTTTATTAGTATGGGAATGCAAAAAGTATACAGCATCTAAAATCTTCTGGGACTACCAAGTTAATGGAACATGCTATGAGCTCCTTCCTGTCCTTATTAACAACAAATTAATGTTTGCTACCCCAGGCAGTCACGATTTAGTTTCCACTTCACTTACCATAAATTGTAACCATCATATAAGTGGAATCTTTCAAAACACCCCACAGGATTGGAGAACAGAATGGGGACCTGTCCATGTAAGCATGCTCCCCACAGAATTGTTGATGCATTCAGTGCCTAATGTAACTATATTCAATGCGCCAGCAATATTTTACGACCAATTAGAAGGCACCATTAATGGCCTGGGAATGTTCAAAAATTACATGAGTAAAGTGATGAAACTTCAGACACAAATGAACCAACTTATAGAATACAATTCCGCTTTGTCACTACATCCATCGGCTCTCAAAGAAATGATTGAAGGCGCTGGAAATGCTGCAAGTAAAATGATGCAGGTACCCAGTAAAAATCTTGAACATTTAATTGGTAGTGCCACAAAGGGAACTGCTGAATTAGCCAATACGCTGTTAGCTGGACCATTACAACTGATATTTAACCTAATAGTCACAGTTGCAGCACTATTCGGGATAGTTTTCATCATCTATCTAATAGTAAAATCAAAGCTTGGTTATTGCTTTCGATGTTTTTCAATGCCAAGATTTTTGAGGCACAAAAACCACAGAGTTGGAAACCAGAAAATACTTTTCAATGGTGCACGTGACACAGTAACCATCTCTGGTTATGAACCATTGAGAAATAATCAAATACCAAGACTCCTACCAGCAAATAGAGAAGCATCTATTTCATACGTTGCTGATGGCAACTCTAACATAAAACAGCCATTGATATTTGTCACTGCTAGTGGTACTGGTACATTAGCCTTGATTGACACTGGAGCCACACTATCTTTGCTGAGTAAGAGCCATCTCCAAAAAATAAATCAGAACAATGTTTCCAAAAATCAACCCATCATCAATTTAATTGACCTGCCGCTAGGTGCAACCTCTTTAACGGGTCACATTGTACAATTGGCTGGTCATGTACAGCTACCTATTGTAATTAACGATCTTCAAATAATGATGAAAGTTTTTGTAATGGACAACTGTCCTCAACAAATGATTTTGGGCAACGATTTTCTTGTCCAGGTAGGTGGTAAAATGACCATTGATATCATAAGAAAATGGGTTCGTTTTGATGTCGGGTCTCAGATTCCCTTAATTGAAGGCCTCAAATCCTGTCCAGCACAAAGGGAAATGCCAAAAGTAAAGAAAATGCCCATCCATTTAGCTGAATCGAAAATTGTACCACCTCGTAGTATTATCAAGTTAACTACACTACAAAAGGCCCCAAATTTGCCACAACAAGTCAACCTTGTCTCACCTGCAGAAACTCTGATGCAACGAAATAATCTGATTATTAAAGAAATGCTGGTAACTCAGAATACACCTATTGAAGTCATCTGTCAAAACCCAACGGTAGCACCAGTAAAATTGTTCAAAAATACGACACTAGGGTATATAGAAACGTTTAGCCAGAGCAATGTTGTAAAAATGGAGTCCATCCTATTCATTGAAGATAAAGATATCAATAGCTCAGCTGAAAACCTCATTGAACAAAAGCTAAGAAACTGTCCAGCTAATCAATATGATATTATGAGCCAATTTTTAATCAATAATATGGACATTTTTGCCCTCTCTGATGCTGACCTCCGAAGAACTGATATAACGAAGCATAACATAGAAACCCATGATCATCCACCAATAAAACAACGACCTTATCGTGTCCCTTTTTCCCAAAGAAAAATCATTGATGATAATGTACAGGATCTTTTGAGTAGGAAACTCATACAACCATCAACCAGCCCATGGTCAAGTCCTGTGGTACCTGTCAAAAAGAAAGATGGATCTATAAGATTCTGTGTCGACTACCGTAAGCTCAATGACATCACAAAGAAAGATGTATTTCCGCTACCTCGTATTGATGATATACTTGACACTGTAGGGAAATCTAAATACTTTTCCACATTGGATCTTGCCTCAGGCTACTGGCAGGTGGAAGTAGATGAAACAGATCGTGAAAAAACAGCATTCACAACCTATTCAGGATTATACGAATTCAATGTTATGCCATTTGGACTTTGCAATGCCCCAGCGACATTCCAAAGAACCATGAACAAAGTTTTGGCTGGCCTCGAATGGAAAAACTGTTTTGTTTACCTGGATGACATTTTGGTCTGCACAGAGACAGTCGAGAAGCATAAAGAAGTGCTTGAAGAAGTTTTTAAACGGCTGCGATTGGCAAATCTCAAGTTGAAGTTGAAAAAATGTCAATTTTTGCAGGAGGAGGTCAGTTTCCTCGGATATAAAGTCACTGCTATGGGCTTGAAAGCCGATGATTCAAAAATTAAAGCTGTCAAGGAGTTTCCACAGCCAAAAGATACGACACAGCTAAAATCCTTTCTAGGACTAGCATCCTTCTATAGAAAATTCATTCCCAGTTTTGCAGATATTGCTCACCCTCTTCACAAACTTCTCCGTAAAGCCGTACTATTCCATTGGACAGATTCTTGTGAGCAAGCTTTCCAACAACTCAAGCAGGCATTAATTACAGCTCCCGTACTGGCTTACCCTGACTATACTAAACCCTTCATCATCAAAACTGATGCAAGTAAAGATGCTCTAGGAGCAGTACTTGCTCAAAGTCACAATGATAATGAGAAGCCAATTGCGTACATCAGCCGAGCATTAAGCAAGCATGAAAAGAACTATGCTGTAATTGAACTAGAGGCACTCGCTATTGTCTGGGCAATAAAGACCCTCCGACCTTACATTTATGGTCAGGAATGCATCCTTGTCACAGATCATGCACCACTACAGTACAGTTACAAGAATCCGTCTACCAGCTCGAGATTGACAAGATGGAAGATGGCGCTGTTGGAATATAATATCTCCATTAAATACAAACCAGGAAAGAATAACAATTATGCAGATGCCCTGTCTCGTATCAGAATGGATGATGGAAAAATTAATATGATACAAGGAATCGAAGAAGAAGATGATAGTTCAAATGAAGAAGATGACAGTGGAAGTCACAACGTGGTTGCCCAAGCGCAAAGAACTGATAGATTCTGCAAATGGATAATAGATTATCTCGGGAAAGCATACATTGATCCTACAATGTCTGCTGAAGATATCCAGTTCTTATCAGCTGAAGCCTCTCATTATATGATTTTGGACAATCTACTGTATCGTAGAGGTAACAAAGATAACCAATCACCTCGTATAGTAGTCCCACAGTCCCTGACAACAAAAATCTTCAAATTGTACCATGAAGACAAGTTTAGTGGTCATTTAGGATTTATGAAAACGCTAGCCAGAATTTCCAAAAGATTCTATTGGCACAACCTGAATAGCGACATTCATAAGATGTGCAAGGAGTGTGTAAAATGCTTCTCCTACAAGCAACCGAATCAAAAGACAAAAGTTCCAATGCAATCCATATTGATCCCTGGGAATCCCTTTTCAATGATTGCAGTTGATGTTATGGGTCCCTTGCCTCTCACAGAGCATGGTAACAAATATCTTGTTGTTTTCATGGACTACTTTACTAAGTGGCCTGAGGTATTTGCAGTGAATAATGTCACAGCAGAGAATACGGCGAGACTTTTTGTAGAAAATATAGTTTGTCGCTTTGGTAGCCCACATCAAATCCTCTCTGACTGTGGTACAAATTTTACATCGAAGTTATTTCGAGAAATAGCACGACTTTGCGAAACAGAACAGAAACTAACAACACCGTACCACCCCCAAAGTGATGGTATGGTAGAGCGTTTCAATTGCACACTGACAAATATGCTGAAAATGTATGTCTCTACAACCCATGATAATTGGGATGCTCACTTACCGTATGCCCTTTTCGCCTATCGGACATCAGTCCATGAATCCACCAAGGAAACACCCTTCTACTTACTGTATGGACGTGATGCCCGGATTCCTGCAGATGAAAACTTTGCAGTGTACCGAAGCCCCTATGTTGAGAGCTTTTCATCATACAAAGAAGAGCTTCAAGATCAACTGACTGTGGCATGGCAAATAGCATCAGAGCACATACAACAAGCACAACGACTGCAGAAAACCCAATACAATAAAACAGTCAAGATTGTGATCTTCAAGAAAGGAGATATAGTTTATTTGCATAATCCGACCGTAAAGCAGGGGAAGTGCCCCAAGTATACCGTATATTGGTATGGACCATATCGAATCATGAAGATGGACCCACCCAAGGCCCACATACGACTTATAACAAAGCCAGATAGTCGCCTCGAAGTTGTTCATGTCAATCGGTTACGACTATTCACCACAGAGACCAAGCCTTTGTGAAATTGTGTATTTCGGTGTAGGTTTTTCTTAAGGGGTGAGGTGTAACGAATGGTTTATTCGTTGATATTCATTATTTCTCGTTTTAACTTCCTTGTACGATTTTCCGTAATGTCCAATCTATCGCTTTTCCATAACTAACTTTTCTAGTTTGATTCCATGTTTTGTGTTTACTCTATTGCTATAATTTTGCTATAATTAGCTATCTATCCGAGCTCAATCGTTCTAACGGGAATAATATTTACTTAGCTGTTTTACTGCTTATAAACCTTTGTCATAATGATAGAGAAGAGAGAGAGCTAGAGCCAATCTATCAGTGTGATTCGCCATAACTTTAGTTGCCCTACGCTATATTGTAACGGCTACTCAATGTCTACGATATTGGCTTTGTATTACGGCTACCCAATAAAAGCTTCATATATCGTTATCGTTATAACTGCTACCTAATGCACATCTGCTACCATAGTCAGATCCGCCACCTAGAGCACATCCAATACTTTCTGCTGAGGTATATAAGTAACACCTAACATTTACTTTTTGCATTGAATAACCCAGGCAGGATTTCATTATGGAAGAATGTACAGTATATATTTACAAATTATTAGGCTCATTTAATTTTTTTTACCAAGATGGCGCATGTATTGTGCAAATTCAAAATTTCATTCATGAAAAATTGGGAAATATGCAGTTACAACCAATGCGACTCAAAATTTTCAATTTGCCCCGTATTTTCAGAAGTAAATGCAAGAAATTGCGTTCTGCCAAATGTGTGCCACGAACGCCGGTGAGATGCAGGGGTTTGTTACTCTAAACTCAGGGTTATCCCTATAATTTTCGATAGAAATGGGATAATTGCCATGGATCCACGTTTGCTGAAAATAATCAGTCCGCAGTCTACTCGGGAGGTATATTCAACAATTTTTTTTTAAATTTTGAACTCAAAATGATAAAATATTTGAAAATAATCAAAAAAGTATTTGAAAAAAAATTAAAAAACAAAACCAAAACGATATTTTCATCACCCGGATTGGTACAGGTAAAGAATGAAAAACGTCCATCTGAGCTGATTGTTCGGTCACTCAAGGTGCTTGTGTGATCACTTTGTTATGTAAATAAGAATTTTTCACGCATTAGAATGTGGTTGCGTGGAAATTTTTATCATTTTGTTATGTATCTTTACTCATTAGTGACTTATCTTTAGGTAGACTCTCTGTAGTATTACGTTTTTTAATGATTCTTGCGGTTCTATAAAAGTGGCAAACAAAATATTTTTTACCGTGCAGAATGCCTACCATATTACATTTTCTTTTATTTTCATTTATTCTTTTGTCTTCGGAAAACCCTTATGAAAACAATAGCAAAACCTTTTTTACATATTTTGCTGTCTAGTAGCGGATCTGACTATGGTAGCAGATGTGCACTAGGTGGCAGTTGCGCACTAGGTAGTGGATGTGCAGTAGGTAGCGGATCTGCTACCCAATCGTCAAACAGAGGATATCAAGAATGCATGGATTAAAAACAATGAAATGCTTAGCTGCTCACTTATTGGACGAATTTTCATTTCGTCTAAATTATAAAGATAATAATGATTCCATTCAGAAATTTTTTGTGAACTCATTAACAGACTTCTGATTTTGTGTACACTAAAATGCTTGTTTTACATTGCGCCAGAATTTTTTTTTATTTTTCTCAAATTTTTTGTGAATTTTTATTTTTTCTTTGTCTTTGAAAATAGTTATTTGATTTGATTCCTGTGTAGATAATCGGAATATCTAGATTATCGGAATCAGGTAATTATGCACTGAATGATTCTAACTCTTTACTTTCTATTGGCGGCCTTTTCTATTGGCAATATTAATGATTCCTACTTTAGCACATTAGCTACATTAGCCCATGCGCCAGACCCATTATTTATAACACAATGCATTAGCCACATTAACCCATTGGCCACATTAGCTCATTGGCTACATAGGCCCATGGACCACATTAGCCCATTGGCCACATAGGCCCACGGGCCACATTAGACCATGGGCCACATTAAATTGTAACAACCAGATTTGTGAAGCACTTTACTTTATCCAATTACAGATGGTCGAAACGGCATACAAAGGAACGGGGGAACAAGTAATATGGGGCGGTATGGGTAATAATAATCGACGGCTGCTTTGAGACGTCGACAACAACAAACGGGGAATGCGGCGAGTTACAACAACGGCTTAACTGCTTCCGAATAAAAAGGACTGCTCGCTCGCAATATAAAAATGCTTGCAAATCAAATGGGCGCGGGGATCGAAAAAACGGAGAATTACAACAATAATAAAATCATGCTTTGCTTCTCTTTAAATACGACGATTTTGGCCACTCCCTGGGCGTCGTGGGAGGTCGTGTTTCTGTCCATCTTCTTCCGCCAATCGTCGCTTCCTGCTTTACGTGTCTTGCTTGCTTCCTACGGTGGGCTTAGCCACACCTCTGTGCTTCTGTGCATGCTTCCTGTATCTGTTTCTCTGTATACACATGTTTTTGTGGGACCGTCACTACCGATTGCACTTGAGACTACTGTCTGGCGGGGCTTTTACTTTTTACTGTGTGCAGGTGTTGTTTACGATTTTTATGGGGGATTACGGTGGCCGTGGAATGTGTAGTTTAGTGTAGGTTCTAGGGGACCAGCTGCCGTATGTGCAAATTAATTGGGGTGTCACATTAACTGAAGTTGGAGCCATGTCACACTAAACAGAGGTGGTGATCAGTCACATTGACGGGCAAACCCGTACCATGTCCCATAGGAAACATGGCCATGACACGGTAGGTGACATGCTGTGACCCCGTGGGGTGGCTCCAGTATGTGTCTTCAGTTCGGGAACCCAACCCAGCTGATACTACCACAGGTAAACTTATGGTGTATCTCGGCCTTGTCCTGGGGTTAATGCTGTAGAATAATGGACAACGCGGCCGGGTCGGGGGTGTCAATCCCTAATCCTCATTCTACGGAATGGGGGACGGTGCCATTCGGAGAATGGCTTACTGTAGGGGACCCGATTGTTAACCTAAATCCCCTTTATTGGCCCTGACCTTAAGGGTCTGAGGGCTTTCTTAACTGAGGGTCCTTCCGAGGGAAAACTAGCTTAGGGGAGACTCCCACAAATATACCCTCAATAACAATAACCCCTGAGAGGACTCACGATACTCCTTCTCAAGTTACTCGGCGCTGGGCGACGGGTTCGGGGTCAAACGCGGGGTCCTACGGACGGCGATGTGGGAACGAACTCCGAGCGATTCGGCGTGGGGATTCGGCGGCTGCTAAACGGCAGGCGGCGACAATTAACGTTTCCTCGGCGAGGGGCGACGGGTCTCTACACTAACGGCGACGGTGACGGGTTCCTACGGTCGGGTTACTGTAGGCGATGTGTAGGTATGTAGGTGTGTAGGTGTGTAGGTCGGGGACAAAAATATGGTAATTTATTCGACCTGTGACGGCAACGCAGTTGACAACAATAAAATATAATAAAATATATCGACGGCAGACGCGACGTGAAGCTGAACGACGAAAAACCAGTTAGGCTCAAAGAGAGTGCCAAAAACACACAAAACATGCCCTTTTAAAGGGCTCCATAGACTACAGTATGCCTTGGGCGGAGTTAACACTCCCCCAAGCTAACTTCTGCAGCGGAAATCGTTGCAGAAGACGCCTATGATCACATAGACATTTTCGGTTCACAACGTTAAGCATTGGGGCGAGTTTTCACTCTCCATGCTTAACATAGGAACGTCACTAGTGAAGAATTTCAACTAGTCGTTTCACGTTGTGAAACGTCGCTAGTTTTTACTGATAAGAAGTGCACGTTGTGCTCTAATTACAGCGATGAGCTCGGAGAGCTTATCTTTAACGGAAATTCTCGACTAGCGGGCACATACCGTAGTCTACGTGTGCGATTGAAAATAATAAATCGAAACGGAAATAAATGTGCGCAAAAGCAACAGAAATAAACATAAAAAGTACACACATAAATTGCATGTAAAAAGTATAAAAACGAAACGCAAAATTGATGTAAATTACTGTAACACAAAACATAACGAAAAACATAATAAAAAATTGTGATGTGAATCATGTGACGTTCGACGAAATCCGTCGGCACGTGACACGGCGGTCCTTCGAAAAAGGGCATCCTCGTCCTTGTGCCGGCTGCGGCGGTCAAAACGTTCAAGTGAGGGTGACGGCGAGCGGTTGCTGGTTAAGTGGTTTTTCGGTATGTTCTGGTTTGTGGAATTGTGTCAATGTTGCGTGGAGTTGCTGACGTCCATTGGAGATGCGTGAAGTTGCTGACGTCATTTGATCCCTTCGTTGAAGTTGCCAATTGTCGGTTGATTTGTGAAATCTGAAACGAGACTAAGAGAAAAAATTTTAGAGGCGAGATATAGGCTATCGCATGGATGCACCTACAATGTGAGGCAATACCCCAGTTTAGATGCATTGATCGCTGCTCATTCTCTTCTTTACACTGCTATTCCAGCTTGGAACAGAAGTGGGTATTTTGTGAGGGGCACGGCGGTCCTTCGAAAAAGGACGACCCCGTCCGTAAGTAAAGAAGAGAATAGCTACTTGATTACGGGTCGGCGACCTCCGCATCAAGATGTGGGTCAATGAGATCTTGTGTAAAATCTCTATTTGTTGACGGGATCAACAAAGGTGCCGTCTCGATGACCTGGGAAGTGGAAGGTATCTCCTCTTCTTCTGTAGGCTGAGCTGGTGACACGTAGCGTCTAAGCTGATTGACATGCACAGTATCCTCTTGATCAGCCTCAAGTCGAATTGTGACATTAGGATAAGCCACATTCGTGACAAGGTAGGGGCCATCATAAATGGGTAATAATTTGGGCGTTAGACCACGTTTTCCAGTAGTGCGCAGTTTGAGCACTTGATCCCCAACCTTGTATGAGACATCTCGTGCCATGCAGTCGTAGGACCTAGCATAAGCCGCTTGTGATCTCTCAATTCTGCTCTGGATCAAAGTCAAGGCATTTGTAAAATGCCGTTTGACCTCCATATCATAAGTAGAAACATCTATGATATGGGCCGGAGGGTTGAATGAGAGCGCTGCATCAACAGGTAGCATGGGGGTACGACCATACATGAGTTCAAAGGGTGAATACCCTGTGGACTCATTCATGCTAATGTTGACAGCGAACACAGAGTACGGCAGGTGTTCATCCCAATCAGTATGGCCTTGGTGGACATGCATACGTAACCTAGCGTTTGGTTAGCTCTTTCCACTTCTCCGTTTGTCATGGGATGATAAGCGGTGGAGTGGATTTTCTTAGTTGAACAAATGGCAGTGATTTCAGTCATCAGTTTGGACGTGAAATCAGTACCACGATCAGACTGAAGAATCTGCGGCGCCCCATGTCTGCAGACGATTTGAGTAACAAAAAGTCGAGCTATAGTTTGCGCAGTGATGTCCGGAGTAGCGAAAGCTTCAACCCATTTAGTAAAGTAGTCTATAAAAACTACAATAAATCGGTTTCCGTTTTCACTAGTGGTCATTGGTCCCATACAGTCGACACTGACTCGATGAAACGGACCCGTAATGGAGATCGGTTTCAGAGTTGCACGGGTCTTCTGTCTCGCAGGTTTATTCCGTTGGCAAAGGTCACACCGCTGACAAAAGGACTTGACGTCCGCACTGAGGGAAGGCCAGTGGTACCTGCGGGCTATAAGCCTCGCGGTACGTTTCGCACCAAAGTGTCCAGCAAGAATGTCGTTGTGATGAGCCTCAATAATGGTAGTAACCATTGAACGAGGGACGACAATCTTGTTGGACTCGCCTGTCCACTTCTGAAGGATGTTATCCAACAGGTGGTAGCCATTAACATCATTCTGATCACCGTAGGGTTTTAGTGACCTGAGGATGGAGGCTAATTCCGGATCCTCGAATTGAGGTGCGAGAAGGTCATGGTGCTGCGCATCCTGTGATATCTCTGCATAAGACTCAGACCTGGCCAGGTGCTGCGCACCATTGGTGGTCCTTTGGGATGAGTTCGCCAGGCGCTGAGCACCATCGGAAATCATCATAACTTCTCCCTCGGGTCTGTATAGGGGAATATCGTCAATACTCTCCCCGGCAAGGGAATTTGGATCAGGAAGGCGTGATAATGCGTCGGCATTACCATTAGACCGACCTTTCCGCGGCCGAATAGTCAGTTTGAATTCAGCTAACGCGAGGCCCCACCGAGCTATCCGGGACGAAGGGTTCGGTTTTTCCAACACAGCTTTAACAGCAGTGTGGTCGGTCTGAACGACCACCTCATGTTGAAAGAGGTATGGCCGAAAGTGCTTGACGAAATGGACAACAGCGAGAGTCTCCAACTCCGTAATAGTGTAGTTTTTCTCAGCTGCTGTTAACCCTCGACTGGCGTACGCAACAGGATGGTCGTATCCATTTTCGTCCAACTGGCTTAGAACTGCTCCTATCCCCGAAATGCTTGCATCAGTTTGAAGTATGAAGGATTTCGTAAAGTCCGGATGGCGCAGGACAGGAGGGTTCAACAACAGCCTTCGGAGCTCGTCGAACGCCGATTGCTGAGGTTTTGACCACTGGAAGGTAACTTCCTTCCGTAAGAGCTTGGTCAGCGGCTCGCTGAGCCGAGCGCAACCCGGGATGAAACGCCTATAATAAGACACAAGACCAAGAAAAGACTTGATGTCTTTAGCGTTTTGCGGAATGGGTAGATCCTGGACGGCAGCCAATTTGACTTTGTCCGGCTCGAGACCTTTCTGTGAGATGGGGTACCCGAGATATTCTACCTCAGAGTGCGAAAACTTGCACTTGCTCAGTCTGAGCTTCATTCCACCCTGACGGAGACGCGTAAACACATCCGTCAGGCGCTCAAGCATCTGGGTGTGAGAGTTCCTGAACACCAAGATGTCATCGAGATAGGTCAGTGCAGTGCGCCACTGCAGTCCTGTAAGAAGCAGATCCATGAGGCGTTGAAACGTCCCAGGGGCATTGCAGAGACCAAAAGGCAGATAGTTGAACTCGTAAAGTCCAATAGGTGTATTAAACGCGGTTTTTTCTTTGTCTGCCTCGGCAATAGGTATGGACCAGTAGGCGTTAGCCTGGTCAAGGGTAGTAAAGTATTTCATACCCTTGAGTGTGTCCAGGATATCATCAATCCGTGGGAGAGGGTAGACATCCTTTTTCGTGACCTCGTTGAGACCGCGAAAATCAACACACATCCGGTGTGACCCATTTTTCTTGCGAACCAAGACGGTGTTAGTAGCCCAGGGAGAAGTGCTAGGCCGAATAATACCTTTCTCTTGGAGCGCTTTGACCTCTTGTATGATGAGATCCTTTTCCTTGGGCGCGGTGCGGTAAGGGAAACGGCGGACTGGGCGAGCGTCACCCGTGCTGATCTCATGGTGCACGAGGTCAGTGGAACCTGTGTCCTTTTCATCAACAGCGTAGAGGTCAGTAAATGCGACCAGCAGATCGAGCAACGCTGTTTTATCCTGTGAGGAGATATCTGAAGATATCACAGCATTGGCTTCAACCCACTTACGGTCAAGAATGGTATCAGCCTTGACCGCCGATCCCTGTGAGGAATCAGTGTGCATCTGCACATGACCGATGGTCGTGTGCGGGTAGAGAACCACAGCGTGTGTACTTGGGTTAACTACCTGTAGGGGTATGCGACCATTGGTCACAGTACTCACAGTACCAGCAAAGTATACATTACGTTGTTGACCCAAAAGAGGCTTAGGGAAGAAAGCTACTTCGGGCACAGTTGCATATGTTGAAGGTACGGGTGCAGTGAATTGTGTTAGCGAGCGAGGCTCCAGGACAATCAACTCCTGCAAGGGTAGCGCCCCACGAGCAGAAGGTGGATTGTGGATGAGGCCTTCACACGGAACTCGAAGTTCCTTGAACTGGAGAAAGGATTTCTCCCAGCTCAAGCTGACGCAATTGAAATGTCCGAGGAAGTTCGTCCCCAAGACTAGTTCAGCTGAACAATTGTCTTGAACCTGGACTTGAATCCGTTCAGAGACATCAGCCACTGTCACCGTGACATAGGCAGAGCCTAGCAGTGGGATCGGGGACCCATTGGCTGCTATGGGGCGAGCCCTAGTCTCTGTGAGTACCAAGTCGGGTAACTGGACCGCCAACTTGTGATCCAGGAGTGAGAAAACAGCTCCAGTATCAATTAGAGCTTTGGCCTCTACCCAATTGTTCAGTAGAACCTTGATATGAGGGGTCCTCATCTCAGTGGGGTAGAAAGCTGATACTACATGACCTGGGTCAGGCACAAAGTCATCAAAGCTCGACTCTGGCGCATTGGTTCGCCTCGGTATGGGTAAACCAGTGCGTCTGAGTAAACCTACCAGAGCATAGCCAACCGATGTTTCCGGATGGGCCTCAGGAGTTGGATGGACCTGAACAGTTAGTACATGATCGGATCTCTCTCCTGAGCTCTGAGTAGCTCCTAGTGATTCCACCTCAGCATCAGAGAGCGGTGGCACCTCTAGTACAGGGGATGCAGGTGCATCAGAATCACTAGGCTCGCGAAAACGGCCTTTCTCTAGTGTAACGGGAGAATTTCCAGGCGGTGGTCGAGGGCAGTTTGACCCTGACCTGGCCATGGAATGACCACTAGCCCGCCTAGAAGAGGTCCTACTTCCTCTGGTTGACCCACGGGATGAGGCAATGGAGGAAGCTCGCGAGTGTGGCCGAGAAAGAGACGAAGTCCTTGATCGTGATCGAGACCCGGACCTGTGGGAGGCTCTTGATAGTGAACGTGTGTTCTCCCACCAGGGTTCGATTTGATCAATCTCGGCTGCTGACAACAGAAGTGGTAGTTCTACCGCATTCAATCGGCAGACATGTTGTTGGTAGTCAAACGTAATATTCTGGAATTGTTCTAAAAAGTCCAATCCAAGAATCAGATCGACCGGTGCCCAGAAAGGAGACGTAGTCTTACACACATGGAGATGTATATCCACTCGTGTGTGTGGCTGACGGGTTCCCGGCAACATTAGCTCATACGGTCCTGAAAGGAGAGTATGAACAGCTTTACCATTGATACTCATCAATGGATTAAAGTCACGATGTTGTTGGAAAGCCATCGCCGCCTTCGGACTCTCTTTGATCAGCGCTTTGTGAAGGCGTTGACTAATGATAGTCCGTGGACAACCAGTATCAAGGAAAGCTGGAGTTTCCTTGTGGTCAACCAGTACGACAAAACACGGAGTGATCCTGTCTAACTGAGTTGGCACATCGTTCTGTACGTAATGAAAACCTACCCAACGCTGAACTTTCCGGAGGAGGTTCAACGGAGAGTATTGGCTAACAAACCGAACCTGTCTTTTCCGCAGGCGGTAGCTGAGGTAATAGGAGATCCCAACGTAGATGAGAAATCCTGTACCGGCCAGTACTGCCAGGGTAATAAGTGTGTTAAAGATGAGCTGCACTGGACCGCTCAAAAGAGACTGTAAGCCCTGCATGAGGTTGTGCTGCTGACCAGTAAGCACGTGGTTTGTTGCCAGACCAACACCTTCCAGTGAGGCTCTGATGTCAGTCCCTACCCCTGCAACCGCCTGATACAGGGTATCTGGTTGTAGGGATAAACCAGCTGTATAGTTTACCAACCGGTTCAAGACCGCTTCAATTTGTTCAGTCTTGTAAACATACTGTTTAAAGAAAGCAAAACTTGAAGGGGTCATCGCCAACTGGTCGTGAAAGAGCGCAGGAGCGTCAAAGTGAGTGACGTTGAAGCGCTGCTTCCAGAACAGCTCAAGGGGAATGTGGCTCACATGGACCGTACCAGATTCAGTAAACCAGCCAGAGCGATTTCGAAAAATCCCTGTAAAGTGGTGGTCACACGGCACCTTTGGACTGAATTTAGTGAGATCTGGGCCACCGGGGGTGGCAAAATAAATGGTACCCCCAACCTGTACGGGTAGATACTTGTAACAGGTGTCTCCCACTCGGTACGAATGATAGACATAAGTGGCGTTGACCTTTTGACACGGCCATATTGTCAGTGCTTCACCCGTAAATTCCGCCGTCAGGTCATTCCTCTGAAGGAATGCCCGGGCTCCTAGTGTAGGGTCAAAACGAAGCAACTGCCAAGTCAGATCAAGGTAGCGTTGAGCGTGAGAACACAACTCTAGCCACATGAATCGAAAATTGTTGATTTCCGACTCTTTGATCTGCTGAGCCAGGTAATTCAGTTTGGCATTGAGGGGGTCAGGGACGGAGTCCTTTGCCAATCCGAATAACCTCTGGGTCAGATTAAATCTTCCGTGGATGCGTAGAAGAAGACCCTGATCCGTTCGTACTGTATTCAACCGGAGGTCAGGACACAGTTGAAACACACGAGAGTTTCCCGGGATCTTCAGGGCAACCTGCAAATCATCGATGATGATGTGGTTCCCTGATACAGACGCAGTGTAATTACCTTGTGGCCGATAATGGCACTGTGCTGTAAAGTTTGTGGCAGGCCAAACAATTACCCCGTCTAGAGTAGTGCATTGACCTGCAGTGGGACTGCATCCACCTACATCTCCTAAGGTACTTAGAGCTGTAGTGCCATCCCACGAAGCGACCTGTCCCTCCTCGATGAAAAGGTTAGTCACTGTCTTGCAGACGTCATTGCAGCACCATGAGTACATCACCTCCAGTGTTTGGTTAGTGCTATAAAAGCCAGGACGTATTTCCACGAGCTTTTGTAAACCAAACACCTTTGTGCGATGTGCTAGTGTACACCCCGCAGGCGCGAGGTGCTGAGTAGTAATGACGTCCGCAGTAATGCCCCTAGATCCGAAAAAACCAGTGTTCGTGCATACCTTACGATTCCGTAGGGTACATTTCCATGCTTTAGTCGTGATTGGATCGGAAATAGGTACATATACTGTAACATTCATGCGTCGTGGACTCCACGAAGATTTTGGTGGTTTGCATTCAACTTTCTGAGGTAACTCAAGTGGATGACCGCTTCTTGAAAGACCACAAAATTGGTATTGAGTAGCATGTGTTGCAGAGCTCATTCCTAAGAACAGTAGTGTCACGAAGGCCCAATTTAATACAAACAAAATATTTACAAACGGTGTCTGCAAATTTACACCAAAATTTACATTTTTCACCCATCGGGCGGTTTCATTCTTTGACGTCGTCGTCGTCGGACGACGCGGGCTCCTCTCCGGGGAAGTCGATGACCAAGCCTCCTCCGGGGTGGACTTCTCGAACAACGCCAATCTTCGGGGACCGCGGGACGGTAGCCGTCGGAAATGGCGACGCCTCGGTGACGTTGACGGCCTTGTGAACGGCCGGCAACGGTTCTCCAAAGGCGTTGGCGACCGGTTGCTGGGGCGCAATCGCCACCAAAGTTTGGGCTCCCGTCCTCGTTGTCGTCGGTGACGTTGCAACAACTGCTGTGGGCCGCACGTTGCGACTGGCCTTTTCCACAGCGCGGCGGACGGCGTCCACTGCCGGCGACGACGGTTCACCGTCCAACAGGATCTTGTCCACCGGGGTGGCGCGAATAGTTCCGTCGGCGATAAACTCGAGCGCCCGTCGAGCGACGTCGGGTCCCAAAATCCGCAACACCGCCGGTGCCGATAGCATGACGTCGGCGGCCGTAAGCGCCTCAACCTCGAACGGCTCGTTGAGTAGCGCCCAGGGGAGGTGCGGATGCTTTTTGGCCAAGTCGGTTGACCAAACAGCCCGCATCGCGTCGGTGACGGATGAGGAATCTGTAAGCAAGAAATCAGTAAAGCCGGAGACTTGTAAAGATATCTGTTTTGTGAACTTGAAACTTCAGAAAAAGAAGGCAGTTTACCTATCAGATTCATCGATTCCAGTTGACCGACGACCTCCAACGCGGAGTCCGTGGGAATTCCGGGCGGGGGTCCCTGGTTGATAACACGTGCCGGTGGCGCCGTTGTACCTTCGGTCGGTCGATACGTCGCGATTACGCTGACGTTGCCAGTCGTTTTCGGTGTCGCTGACGGGTTTACGTTGACCGGCGTCGCATATTTCGGTGGTGGCGGCAGAAAATTCGACAACGGGGTCGCCGAAACTACTGCCGTAGCTGAAAAACCAATACTGATTACACAGACAGGATAACACAGTTGTGAGCGATCCGCCAGGTGTTCAGCCAAAACTTCATCATCCAGATCAAATAAATCTGGGTGAAGAAGACCGTCGGTAACCCCTACAGCATTATTTTGCCGTGGAGGTGACCGATATTGGTTCCCTATCCCGTGAGGAGTTGGATTAGCATACCTCCGAAAATTTCCACTTGCCCCCTGAGGAGAATAACCAGAGTTACCAAAATTAGTCTCACCAGGCAGTGTCGAATTTCGATTGGGGCAAGCTGTTGCCCGGTGCACTCGTAGTTTTCGGCAATGCGGGCAGGGTCTGTCGCATCGGTCAGTCGGGTGCGCCCTCGTTCGACAAAAATAGCAACAGCTGGCGCCGGTGGCGGAGGCGGTGCTAGGGCCGGCGCTATCGGGATTTTGTGCCCGGCAAGTAGCGTCGTTGTGGGTGCAGCGTCCATGGTAGGAGCACATCTGTAGATGTGCCCCTGACGGGCGATCGCCGGCGGTTTGGACACGCGTCGACGGCGTCGATGACGGCGTCGAATTTCTCGAAGGTGGCGCCGATTGCTGAGCCGTAAGTCGCGCAACGTGAGCCGTGAGCCGGGCCATCTCCGATTGTAAACGTCGAACCTCGTCGGACGGCGTGGCCAACGGACGTTGAGCGGTGCTCCTTTGATTCGACATTGACCTGACGTTGTCGGCGGTCCTTTGTTCTGAAGAGAAAACAGCATTAGATGGGGCAGTGTACCTAATCTCATCCCGAAAAATCTGTGATTCCGCGTAGCAGGCTGCTTTGAGCGTCTCTTCAAGAGTTGTGAACTCCCTGAACTTAATACTATCTCTAAGGACTGGTCTCAACCCTCTTAGAAAGATAGGTTTAATAATAGAATCCCTAACGTCAGTCGCGAGATCCGGATAAGCCACCCTGGACAGTCTCTTAAGGTGCTCAAGGTAGACTATCGCGGATTCAGTCGGCTTCTGCAGTCGATCCTGGATCAACTGCTGGTGCAGATCTGAATCACGCCCTACTGGAAAGTCTCTCCTAAGAAAAGCTGTGAACTCTTCGTAGCGGGTAGGCTGCGGAGTACCACTGCTAAAGTCCCGGTAGGATGCCAGAGCAGGACCCGTGAGGCAAGACTCCAGAAACGCGATTTTATATGCATGATCCGCTTCTGTTACCCCTTGAAGTGTAAAGAAGCGGGTCAAGTGGGATATAAAATCCGTTATGGACTCACCAAAAGCACCGGAAAAGGCAGGAGGGGCCATGAAGCTGGACACAGGAGGGTGCCTTCTGCCATTCATAGCCTCTAGCTTTTGGTTGAGTGGTCCAAGGGCATTCTCAAATGCAGCTTGGACCTTATTCTCAATCTGTGAAGGTAAATCAATTTCTGACTTCATAGATGAGAATTCGTCTTCCTGTAAGGTATCTAAGACTGATGATCGTGCCTGTGAAGTTATTCGATCAAATTGAATAGAGAGGGGTTCACTTGTCCGTTTAAACTTAGTACTAAGTCGACAGGAACGTCTAGGTGTCTCTATTTTGTAGAAGTAAAGTAAGAGTTACTTTTGTAGTCGCGTGGCGAGGAAGCGGGGGAAGTACGAGATCGTTTGCGCGACGGCGTGCTGAGGCTGTAACGCTTGTTCTTTTCAATATCTAGCGGCCACTCAGCGATGGGGCTAGAAAAGGACAAGGTTTTAGCTCTCAGAACAGCCAGACGGAGAGATAGGTTGACACAGAAGGGAATTTATCTGGTCACCTACGTAGGTAAAGAGGGGATAACCCGAGTGTAAAGAGAGGGGGAAGTATACCCAAACTTTAGAGATGAATGGGGGCTAGACCCGGTTATTTGAACCAAAAGTATAATACATTTGAAAGAAAGTGGTGGAATTCCAAACCATAAAATTAAGGAACCGACGTGAGGGCGTACGGATAAACCCGCTCAAAAGGGAATTTTATCTGGAGGTTAAGTCCGTTGTACTAGTTTACAAACTTTGGGATATGGGAGGGCTCGTAACGGACAAAGTCCTACTCACCAGGAGTAGCGCATGGAGTAGCTTAAGAATTAATAAGTAAAGGGGGACAACTTAAAGTAAACTTAGTGGGTGCTAATAGGTAGGGACAAAATTAGTTTACAAACCAGACTACGCAAAGGGAATCGCGCTATTACGCAATCGGCCTCACTCACTAGGAGCAATTGCGAACTCTGAAAAGTGTGATGACTAGACAGGAGGATCCCGGGAGGACGTCATTCGCGTGTATGCTACAACCGTGCCCAAAAACGGGAATGCGCGTTTTGAACAGAACGGGAACTCTCCAGGAGTATTATATACAGCTGGGGGCCGGGTTTCCGTTCACTGAGATGAAGTGAGGATCGCAGGTCACCAGTTGAGATATAAGAGCACCAGGTACCAGGGTGCTATTCTGGCACACTCAGTCAGTAAAAGGGCATGGGGGTCCTTGGCCCAGCTGTGCCGGTGGTGGAGGTGGGGAAATGCAGGCTTCCTCCTATGAATCGAGGCTAGGCTCAACGCATCTTGAGATCAGGGGTACAGTCTGTCTCGAATAAGTGAGTGTAAAGTGAGGAGCTAAGGCGGACTTAGTTGTAATGTGTTTAGGCGGACTCGAACACCTTCGCTTAGGCGGACTAGCGGTAATATTATGCTAAGGGACAAACCAACGGAGGTGGACTCAGGATTAAGGGCGACTCTAGTGCGGACATTATTAGGCCAGCTAACGAAGGCGTTTGAGTGTAAAGGAAGGAATACAGGGGGGTCTTTTACACCTTAGGCCCAACCAGTGGCTGTGCCGTAATTCCTGAGGAATTATTCTGGTGGGGACACTAAAGAAGATCATAAATGAGAAAGAAATGCGAGAATTTAGATAAGAAATTTACAAGAAGGTTGCCAACCCTTGCGGTTGTTGGACACAGGCAGTACCGACTGCAAATGCCCAACGGTTGCGTATGTTGAACAACCAACCCAGCTGAGGCCGAGTGTAAACCCGTTCGAACCTACAGTTAAAGCTTAGAAGGAGTAGTCACGTGCTGATCCCTCAGTGCCGCTACCCTTGCGGACAACTTGATCAGTGCCACGGACTGGTTGCATCTCAGGTTGCGTGAGTATGTCTACTGATGTTTCCCAGGCACCGGTAGCACACAGACACAACCCTAAACAAGAGCCGTAGGTGAGAAAATAATACTACAATCATCACCTAGAACTCAAGTGGCATCTTGGGAACCCACAGTAACCCGGTGCTGACGTCAAAAGATGTGATACACACCACCACACTCGGTGCTGACCTCAGGTAACTGGGATGTAAGTGCCATAATCTCATATTGCAGTACGTACGCCATGAGTAAGAGCCTGCGGCTACAAACCCTTTTACGGCAATACGGGGCATCGCCGTTGCTGACGCCAGAATAAGACTGTACAGTCTTAATTCCGATACTGGAATAGAGATATATCATTGTGGACATCAGTAGATAGGGCGCTAGGCCAGCAACCTTGCTACGACAACACGGAGCATCGCCGTTGCTGACGTCAAAAGGTAATAGCTGAGTCTCAGTTATCCTACGACAATGATATGAGATGCAGTTGTTGCAGACGCCAGATGTGCGGTTTGTAAGGCCTCACACCTATGAACAACAATACGATGCATTGTTGTTGCTGACGTCAAGGACTGAAGTCAGAATAATCGACCAATCCTAGTGCAACAACATGAGCCTCTGCTGTTGCAGACGTCAAGAGGACAGTGCCATACGGTCACCATCCTGCAATAACAATCTGTTACGTTGCCATTGCTGACGTCAGAGGTAGAGCCGGAGGGCCACCCACCCCTTAAAGCAACAGCAAGGGATGCTGTTGGGGGAGGACACGGAGAACCTTCTACCCCGTAGTGACCACCTGATATGTGGCCATTGCTGACGTCAGAAGCATGACCCCGCTAGTCAAGCCTCAGTGCAACAGCAGCATGTGAGGTAGTTGCGGACGTCAGAGGTGGGGTCGCACAAGACACAACACCTCATAACAACAACCCAATACGTAGTTGTTGCTGACGTCAGTGGTCCCAACCGGTAAGGTTCTCACCACTTGCAACCACCCAGAATGAAGAAGAGAGAAAGAAAAGGAGAAGAAAAAGAACCGTGCAGTAGTGGAAAAATAATAAGAATGACCTACTGAAGGTTTGCCAACTAGGACGTATGTGTGACCAGTGAAGAAAAGTTTTGGTTGTGAAAATTTGAATAGAAGTGAAAGAGAATGTTTTGTTTATTTGGGGGTTTTTATTTTTTGGTAGGAAAAAGGATAAATTTTAATTTGTTTGTTTAGGAAGGGGAAAGAAAAGGAAATTGGGTTAGAAGAGTTTTATTTGAGTTGATTTTGGTGATAAGAAAATTTATTAGGTGGAAAATTTATTTTAATTGGGTCACACACAACGCATAGGGGACGGAGAAATAAAAAGTAAAGTAAATAAAATTAAAATTTGAGACTCTAGAGATAAGCGATGTGATCTGCTAAGTACGGTGTTATATGTGTCAACAGTAAAATTTTGGCTTGTTTGGCCGGAAAAATGAGCAACTTGGCTAGTGCTCAGTGAAGATAAGAAAAAATTTTGAAAAAGTGTGTTGACACACGCACCGGACACAGATAACAACTCACGACCACACTCGACGTCCAGAATCAAGAGTGGAAGGGTTACTGTACCTCGTGATCGGAGATCCCGAAATGCTCAGGGGCTGTGAAAACCTCATGGGTTGTGATACTCAAGTACCCGTACCCAGGTATACTGTAGTTAGAGTACGTGCTAATCGCAGTCATACTGTAACCAAAAAGGCCTACGGCGCTACAGTAACCTGTCGGATCACACGCAGTGAATAGAGGCCCGAAATTAGGGGAAAAATAGAAAGAATAAAGAAACTGAGAGCTCAGAGGAGAATTACGGCAGAATACTCGATTCACTCAACTCTGGGAATTTTATGACTCTTGGGGATTAAATCTGGGGAAAAAAATCGAAACCAGAGGATTAACCAAAGCTTACGGGAGCTAGTATACTCATGAAGGGTTAATTACGCGCAAGAATCACTAATTTAATCACGCGTGGGGCAAATCCCGACCTACAGTAATTAAATTTTACTCAAATGCGGTGCTATCTGAGTTGGCGTTAAACTCGAATATAAGGGCCTATTCCGACCTAAGGGGTAGTCTACCTTCTTACGGGCGTATCCACTTACATGAGGGCAAAAATTTCATCCCAAGGGTCAGTGTCCCACTTTGGAAGCGAATCAGCAGACCTGAGGGAGGTTTCCCCACTCAAGTGGCGATTCTCATGATCTGATGGAGGTTTCCCCTACTCAAATCGAAAATTTACCTAGTTGAAAGAGGTATCTCACTCAAAAGGTTAAAAGGTTCGTTCCCAAGGACTGTGGAGTCAGACTTAAAGGTCGATTTTCCAGCCTCGCCATGTCACATTAACTGAAGTTGGAGCCATGTCACACTAAACAGAGGTGGTGATCAGTCACATTGACGGGCAAACCCGTACCATGTCCCATAGGAAACATGGCCATGACACGGTAGGTGACATGCTGTGACCCCGTGGGGTGGCTCCAGTATGTGTCTTCAGTTCGGGAACCCAACCCAGCTGATACTACCACAGGTAAACCTATGGTGTATCTCGGCCTTGTCCTGGGGTTAATGCTGTAGAATAATGGACAACGCGGCCGGGTCGGGGGTGTCAATCCCTAATCCTCATTCTACGGAATGGGGGACGGTGCCATTCGGAGAATGGCTTACTGTAGGGGACCCGATTGTTAACCTAAATCCCCTTTATTGGCCCTGACCTTAAGGGTCTGAGGGCTTTCTTAACTGAGGGTCCTTCCGAGGGAAAACTAGCTTAGGGGAGACTCCCACAAATATACCCTCAATAACAATAACCCCTGAGAGGACTCACGATACTCCTTCTCAAGTTACTCGGCGCTGGGCGACGGGTTCGGGGTCAAACGCGGGGTCCTACGGACGGCGATGTGGGAACGAACTCCGAGCGATTCGGCGTGGGGATTCGGCGGCTGCTAAACGGCAGGCGGCGACAATTAACGTTTCCTCGGCGAGGGGCGACGGGTCTCTACACTAACGGCGACGGTGACGGGTTCCTACGGTCGGGTTACTGTAGGCGATGTGTAGGTATGTAGGTGTGTAGGTGTGTAGGTCGGGGACAAAAATATGGTAATTTATTCGACGTGTGACGGCAACGCAGTTGACAACAATAAAATATAATAAAATATATCGACGGCGGACGCGACGTGAAGCTGAACGACGAAAAACCAGTTAGGCTCAAAGAGAGTGCCAAAAACACACAAAACATGCCCTTTTAAAGGGCCCCATAGACTACAGTATGCCTTGGGCGGAGTTAACACTCCCCCAAGCTAACTTCTGCAGCGGAAATCGTTGCAGAAGATGCCTATGATCACATAGACATTTTCGGTTCACAACGTTAAGCATTGGGGCGAGTTTTCACTCTCCACGCTTAACATAGGAACGTCACTAGTGAAGAATTTCAACTAGTCGTTTCACGTTGTGAAACGTCGCTAGTTTTTACTGATAAGAAGTGCACGTTGTGCTCTAATTACAGCGATGAGCTCGGAGTGCTTATCTTTAACGGAAATTCTCGACTAGCGGGCACATACCGTAGTCTACGTGTGCGATTGAAAATAATAAATCGAAACGGAAATAAATGTGCGCAAAAGCAACAGAAATAAACATAAAAAGTACACACATAAATTGCATGTAAAAAGTATAAAAACGAAACGCAAAATTGATGTAAATTACTGTAACACAAAACATAACGAAAAACATAATAAAAAATTGTGATGTGAATCACGTGACGTTCGACGAAATCCGTCGGCACGTGACAGGGGCATCTTAATTGGGCTACCGGGGTGTGAACGGATCAAAATAAAGTACTTCACGTAATTTTACAGGAATGTTTGGGTGTGAATCCCAGACACCCTTGAGATGATAAATTACGAAAATGAAATAATATTTAATAAATGACTATCACATACAGTATGCTATGTATTTACAGTACTGCGTTAGCAGGTACGTTACAAACTCATTGGCCACATTAGCCCATTGGCCCACTCAGTCACATTGGCTTAATTCATAACCACATTTAGCCTAATAGCCAAGCTAATATTTTTCAATCTGTATACAAAACACAGTAGTAGGCTATTCAGGTTGGGCCGATTAAATCCTAGGAATCAGCGACGGTCGGTGACTCTGCCGATTCATTCCTTAAAATCACTGACTGTCGCCAATCGAGTTCTTGGGAATCGGCGATTTCACTTCGGAATAGGGCTTCACTTTTATTGGGTCACTGCATCTGACATTTCAAAAAATAGAATATAAGGAAATAGTGACTTTACGCGTAATTCGTCATCCGAAAATATATTTCTGCCTGTCCTAATAAATTTGTTTTCGTGAATTCTAATATTAAATTTTATTCTTATACATGCCAACTTTATCATAGGTAAGCAAATCATAAGAAGCGTAAACTGAAAGGGTTATCCAACTTCCTTTTTATGCCAAAAACAGATCAGCAGCACTTGCCGATGTGGATAAATAGGCGAAATTTTACACGTCGGAAAACATTCTAGTAATTCACAGTAGAGAATTACTGAGCCGCTAGCAAAATGCATAAAACTTTGTATTTCGACAAACTTCTCAAAATTCTTTCATGTTCTGCAAGTTGATGATAGTTTTTGAACATTTTTTATAAAAACAGCTAACAAAAAGTTTTTATGCATTGAATAATTATTCTAGGTTATCTGACAATGATTCTGGAAGTCTCAAGATCTATAAAACGAATAGCCAAGTCAGTTAATGTATTGTAAAAAATTAAGATCATCAGAATCATTTAAATCTCTGAATTCGATACGTCAGATAAAGTGAAAATGAAAATTGGACGTCATAGTAAAACATGATTCTATCACACGAGAGCTTGCACATTATCAATTCGTTGACTCTATTTTAACTCGTCTTTTCACCAATAAGGCATTTTGAGGCATGTTCGACGGATGTTTATTCGTCCAAGGTCCCAAACTGTTAGTGGCATAAAAATCCATGGGATATTGCACCTGCCACTGTATTTCTTTCAGCAGGACGGCTGCTTCGTAGGGCGTTAGAAGCGGTGTACCGAAATGAACTCCCCAATCGATGGACAATCGCGGGCATGCCACTTGGATCCAACAATCAATCTTATGTTCGCTATGGTTATCGTCAAAAAGTTTCAATTTGGCCGGGAATATTTCCGATAAGACCACCAATATTACACGTCGTCCGTTCGATTCGAGTTTATTTTTTAGAAAATCGAAAATCTTCGGGTTTCCTTGTCTACCAAGAGCGCCCAACACGAGTCCAAAAGTGGAAGCCTGCAAAATGTCATAAAAAACATTTATCGGAAATTTTACAAAGTACTTTCTTCAAATGCAGCAGAAGAAAATAACGTCACATTACAATGGCCGACGTCATGTTGATTAAATTGGAATTCTAGAGGGTGGATCTGAAGGCAAATTGAAATAATTTATCTGTAATAATTTATATAAATTTCGCAACATTCTCGAAGTCGTATCACAAATCTTCGCCGTGTCGTGATTATCTAACAAACCATAGATTAGGATCTTAGTACTTTTGATAATCATCAGTTTAGCAAATAATTTTAAACCACGCAAAAATCGTCTCACAGGCTTTCCCAGACGTTTTAAATCTGTGGAAAAAGAAATCCGACTAGTCGAGTCAGATGGATCTGTAGTGAATCAGCTGTTTTTTCAATTTATCTACCGTTTTCACTAAAATGAATGATTTTCATTTAATTATTCACATATTTTCTCAAAATTTGGCACATACAATCATCAACCTAAAAAAATGCACAATACACGTGCCTTCAGCAGTAAGATGACTCTCAAGTGTGTACGATGGGCTTCGACTGGCCAACTTATATACTGGTAACATGAGTTCTCATGCATAAATTTTCATAAGTTTTCTATTGAGCGTTGAGTCCTCAAAAAGGATATTGGTAAAAAAATTGACTTCCAAAAACCGTTGAGAAATGACCTATTACAGGCAAGCTAATTATATACTGACAAAATCTATGAAAAGATGAATATAGATCAAAAAGCATCCTTATTCAGCAAAGAACGAAGATTTACCACTCCAACTTTTCTAGGGCTAGTCAATCCCATAAATAAACTCTCGATGTGCACTTTTGAAGCGTCTATGTTCGTCTAATTATAATTAATTAATGACTTCACAATATGAATATATTTTTAGTTATATATGTATCAGAGCTGGCCAATCCGACTCAGTGACAAAAATGACAGTCAGCTCAAGCCATATTCCACGCCGATGACTGAATCAACACACAAACACAACCAATTAGATGCAGTAATGTAGACCTTGATTCAAATTGACAAGCAAGTTTGGTCGTTCTCCTATAGAAAAAAGATGCAAACTCAATGAATATAAAAAATGATATTGAAAAACATACTTTTAGTTCACTAACTTATATTAAGTTAAACAATTGAATTTTTGAAGTTTAGGACGCAATCGGTGTTTTTCGTTGAACAGGACATTCCTTTATTTGTAATCTGTAAACATACACTTTTTTGGCAGTTATTCAAGTCGTTTTGTGGATTGTTTTCAATCTGAGACCACGAACGAACCTGCAGCTATTCACATGCTTTTTTAAGTTTTCCTCACTTTCTTTGCTTTTTCTATACTCTCGAAACGAATTTTAGTCATTTTATCGTAATCGTAATATTCCTGAGTTATTTCTTTGGCGTAAGGGTCGTATCGGTAGGCAGCCAACGACGGATTAGCTACCATAGCCGCTTCTAAATGGAACCGACCGTCGCCCACGTAAATTAAAGCGTCGGGAACGCGTCCTCGATCATCTAAAATTTTCGGCGCCGTACAGCCCAAAATTTCGCCCGGTGACAGAGGTTTAGTCTGCGGAATAGAAACATTGGCGTAGCCTTTTTCTTTTAGAATTCTGGCGACGATTTGCAGAGCTCCAACGAATTGTATGGTGCTAAACAAGACGACGTTCAGTTCTTTCTCGAAATTGGCTAACAGCGTGTCTATTAAATGACCAGTATCGAATTTGATGTCGACGAAAATGTACAACATTTGTATCCCTGTATGAAAATTATTTCCAAAAGTAAACCACAGAATGGCTTATAAAACTGTAAGAAAAGATAAGTTGTACAATACAGCCAAGTATTTATTGGATCATGATAAATGACAGAATTAAAAATCAATGTCTGGTGCTGCTCACTTTAAGCTATGGTTGGTCACCTGATATAGAAGTTTCATTGGTCGGCAGTTCAAAGCAGCAGATACGCTGCTACTTACCAAAGGTCGTAGGTTCACGACCACCAAGCATTGGAGTTGTATGCTAAAAATCGTAGCCAAAGGGAGCACCTTAATCTAGGTTTACCTCGTGATGTGGTGTTCAAGTGGTGAGGACATCAGCCCGGAATGCTGGTTCGACTCCTGGCTACACCCTATTTTTCAAAATAGAAGTTATTTGTTAAAGTCTAACCAACAGGAATATTTTTTGTGATAAGGAAAATTTGACATTTTTATAGGATTTACATACGAGGGAACTTTTTCCCGTAAAAATGATGAAATTACTTATGTTAGTGCATTCGATAGCCCAAATGGAGCTGAATAATGTTACACTAGTCGTTTTTTCCCACTGAGCCTCATTTGCACTAAAATTTGCGCAAGTGTACTCAATAATGGCGTCTTCACCTAATCTCAGCAAACAAAGAAGATTAAGACTTGCGAATGAATTCATTTAAGAGGTCATTTTGAGAAGCGTAGCACTGTTCATGTATGGACTTTCCATCAGTAATTTCCTCAAGATATATGAGCCTAAATTTCAGCAAAGTTTGAGCAGCTCCCGATAAGAAAGAACATGAGATCTGTTCATGAGCACTGGAAATAATTTGTATGTGTCAATGTGTTCTATCAAATACTTTTTTCAAGGTTTGTATCAGCTGTAGCTGCTGAGATAAAGTAAAGGTGTATTCATCACTGAACAATACTTTATGCAAATCTTGGTTGTGAAGAACGACTATGTCATGCTTCAAAAACATCTCGCTTCGAGCCATCGAACACACTCCATATTTGAATTTCATCGGAAAACGATCCCTCGCTAGATTTTTCAGTGACGGTTCGGTTTCTCCTTTTAAGCCGATTAAATACATAGCACTAAAGTCAGGAAAAAGAGAGATAGGAAAAAAGTTCTGTGGATTGATAGTTTTCAAGAAACGATTGACTAACTTCATCATCCCGACTTAAAATTCGTAACAAACACATGAACATGACCTCAACAACGCATATATTAGTATAGTGAAATGCCCGGAAGCACGTTTCAGATAACTCGTAACCCATTCAACCAAATCTCAAAACTCTCGACGTGTAAAAATGCGTCTAAAGTGACTAGAAGCAAAACATTTCATTTTTTCATAAAAGTAATCGTTTTCATAAATTCGTTTTTGTCAGCGGGTTACGGTTAATTCGCCTACTATGGGTCAGAGATCTATGAGGACAAAGCAGAAGAATCTTAAAACTTCATCGAATCCGCCCTGGCTTTTGATACTGGTAATGAACGCAATACTATTTGGTCATTGGCGACCAAATCTGCAATACGCTCACCTTTTGTGTCCTGAATGGGAACCAGACAACTATGCCCATAATGAACCATCAAATCGCAATTCAAAGCTTTGGCCGTAAAATCGTCCACGCAACAGGCGCCGTAAGTAACGTCGGCTAAAATTACCGTCTCGCAGCCGGTGAATTCTTGTAAAATATCGGCGATCAAGCAAGAATACAGTAAAAGACCTTCGGGGAACTGTAGGGCCACGTTTTTGGCTTGCAAACTTTTGATTTTCCATACGGTTTTATGAATTTCGAAATTATAATTGGCGGGCAGGATTTTGATCGATTCGTTCAAAAAATGATTATTCAAAATTTCGTCCGGTATTTGGGACTTGATGCGGGAAGCCATGCTGAAAGAAACCAGCTACATTATCCGCGGAATTACCACAAAATAGATGCGCGTGGCATTGATTACTGAAGCCAAGCCAATGGAAAGGGGCAAGTAAGCCCCAGAGATCAAACCAAGACATACGCCTCTAGCAAGCAACTTACAGGATCGTGTTTGCTTTTCGGGTACACTCACCTCCGAAATAGTGACCAGAATTAGCATGACTTATTGAATTCGCTAACAGTTCAAAGCTAGAGGACATAAATTTGCAATATTTTCCCCCAGCTCAGGCTTCCATCTTTTAGTTCTTTTAACCTTAATGCCAATTTGAAGGTGCGGAAAATTCCGAAATATCGTAAGTTTTTTGCAGGGAACTTTTCACTACGTTTGGAATTACTGACAACATAGATAGTAATAGAACTAATAATAAGCATAAAACAACACAGAAGTTGAAGAATTTATAAAATATAAATCTGGTAGGTAATCACACGCCGACAACGAGAACAGTCTACTGTACATTACTTACAGGAGACCCTGATGCACAATTTCAATTCCAGGAACCATAGAACAAATAAACCAAAAAATAAAACGTACGCGTCAATGCGAAATGATTTTAAAGCGCGAGCGAAATTTAAATATAATGAACAAGGTACATAATGAAAAAACAAAAAATTCGCACATTTTCGAAATCACAAGAAGTAAAACACAGAAAACGTCTATTTTGACACTTATAATCCGAAAAAACTCGATCGATGACTCGACTTCAATTATAGAAAGTTATCTGTGAATATAGTTCGGTATCAGTAACGTTTTAGAACTGATACGCGAGCGAATTTTTCCATTCCGAGACCCTAGTTAGGTTCTTATTTTAGAACTGTGCAACCGGTATTCTATTCTGGATTGTCAGTCGGAGAGAAATATATGTTCTTTTCAGTTTACAAACCATTAATTATCCGGAGACAGTATTAGTCAACAGAAATCTCGTTATTATAAACCTTAAAAAAAGCATCTTATAAACATTTTCGCAGAAAGCTTTTTCCGTGTGTGCTCGCGTGACGTGTTTTTGAGAAAGCTTATTCTTGACAAACTTACTTCCACATTCCGGACAGGTATCTTAAGATGTCTACGAAACGATTCCAACGACTTCTATTTTCTAGAGACTAAAAAAATTTCAATCACACTTCGGAATTTGTCCCGACATCGTTCGTTTGTTGTCCCGTAAACAACATTTTTTCTTCTTCTTTAGGGGTTTTTTGTCGCTCCGGCGAACGTTTTGCTACATCACTATCGGGTGATTTTCCAGCAAAAATTAAATAACTCAGGAATCCGGAACAAACGGAGAAACAGGAAATAATGATTAAAATGCCGAAAGTGCGCGGATCGGGTAATAAAATGACCAAAATGTCTTTAATCATATTGAGCAGTTGATTTAAAGAGTGTTGGACGCCGTTAATGACGCCGCGTTCGTTGTCGATTATTTGTTCTTGCATGATTTGTGTGATCGCCAAATCGGCCATCCATAAACCTGAGGACATAATGAGAAATTTACTACGGCGTACAGTAATCGTAGGAATTTTGAAAGCCAATTTAGAAATTCACAGAAAAATAGACTTTTATAGAAACAGTTATTTCTGATACATAAATTTTGCGAATTTAAAGACTCCCTTAAGATCATACATGCACATGGGGGAAGTAAACCCTCTTACCTGAGACCCTAGGCACCCTCTGGCCCGAAAAAATCTTCAACCATACCCCGAATTTTTTGATTATTTTTATGCGTATTGTGATAAACAAGCTTGTGGAGCTTTTTTGTTTTTTGCTCACTCACAAATTTTGAGATATTCTAACAAGATTCATTCTGAATTTGCGTCCGGTATTTGGAAGAACAGCGATAAAAAATCCTGCGTTGAAATGGTTTTAGTTATTTCGCTTCCAAAATAACATTATGTAGGTTAATTTATTAAATTTAGGCACAATTCGAGACCTTAACGTTCGTAAAGTTCAATCAAACATAGGCTCAAGGATTCACAGTCATAAAATACTTATGAATCTTTTGAACGGAAATGCAAAACTTGTCAGACAGCAAACTTACCGAATCTGGCTAACACAATACCCGTCAAAAATGTCAAAATCGAAATTTTCGAATTTTCCGTCGTAACGTCAGAGGTAGAATCGTTGCCAAAACGGAAAGAATTGGTCACCGAAGCTTCAAAACCGCCAGTTGTTGAGTTTAAATCGCCAGAGAAATAAGCAACGGGGTCGAACGGACTGCCCGGCAAAAATATGCTAATCACTGCCAAAAAATTGCATAAAATTTGTAAAATTAGAGCGTAAATTCCCGTTCGAATTAAACCCGAACGCTTCCTGATGCAGGGATAGGCTACGCTACCCAAGATGCCGACTACGGCGCCCGCACCGCGCGACAAGGCGACTACGTTTTCACGTAAACCCTAGAATGAAAGTATTTTCGGTGATGGAAAAATACCTATAACAATGATTTTCGAACAAAAATTGATGTAAACGTAATACTAGATTACTTTTCAAGTTTTCCCAAGGACTGAAAAGTTTTTTCGACCAACGCTCAAGTCGGCAAAAATCGTCCAAAATTGTTTTGCCCATTTCAACACAAATAACAAGTTTTGATCAATTTAATCATAAATATATTTACGTGACGAACTTGCTGGAAACAAAATCCGATTCATCCCGGTGTAATTCAATTGATGATGTCCCAGTGCTAATATTTTTGCCAGAGTCGCTGCGTTATACATAGTATGTCAAATATGGATGAGTTTAAAAAAATTTTCGCGGGCAATTTTTTCACAGAGTATCACATCCAGAAGAGTAGAACCAAGCAAAAGCGGCAAGTAATGATCATTTGGGAACAGAGTTTTTTTGCCGGAGGCAAATGAAGATTTTTGGTGGCAAACAAAATTGTGGTAGTCATTTGTACCTGTACAAATGAAAATATTATTAAATTTCATCAACCCATGTTAGTGTTTTGTGACATATTTTTATACTATACTTACTATTGAATCATTGCAGAAAAAAGATTCAATGATTTTGCTCAAGTCTCATCCCCCCAGCTCTTTTTTTACAGAGGAGGTTTCTAAATTTTAACATCACTGTGTTTCTAAATTCTAGCCTCAGTTCTCTTTTGTGTTGACCTTTGTAAATTCTAATTTTTAACTGATAATTTTAACCGTGTGCCTATCGTGAGCTTGATTAATGAATGAATTTTTTACAGACACCTATTCGATTTGAATTATCTGGTCAGGGCAAATCATTGTTATAAGCTTAATCCTACTTGGCTGAATCCTAAAATTTGAAAATTACACTAATTTGGTTGTTAATATTTGGCTTTGACGTAGAGGAACACATGTTACTTAATTTATATCTATTTTTTAATGTAAAAATGAAATATTGGCTGCCCTTTGTACATGTGCAAATGGCTCACGAACGAAGAAACCTTGTTAAGAACGTGATAAAAGTTTAAGCCAGCTGCATCCAGTTGAGTATAGCTGAAAATTTCACCGAAATGTTGAAGGCATCCAAAGTATCCTCACTGGATAACTTCGCATTACTGGTTGCAGAAAAATATGTGAGCAGGAGACTGAACTAATACAACGTTGAGAAAAATACAAATTTAGAAATCCTGATAACTGTCTAGGAAATTTTTATTCGCATAATCAATTAGTTGCTAGTGTGTACTAGTATTTTTCTGATGCGGAATCTATTTGATCAATACGCCAAAATTTTGATGTATAAGATGATAAATGTGCAGCTTTTACTTCGAATGTGAATTTTGTTTTTATTTATATTATTCTAATGTCATACATGTCTTCGGGCCGCTAATTTCTATGAAAAATGAGTTTTACATAACACAAAATTGTAATTCACACTGTTTGTGCGGTTATTACTATCACCGGTGTTGGAATGACTGACACCAGACACTCTGGTGCCGGCACATGGGGCATCTCAATAGTATTAGAACAAAAATTTTTGTCGCGTTTTAATTCATTTCCCACCTGAGAATAAATATAGACCGTTGTGATTCCGTCCAAGCCCAAAACAGTTAGATACAATAGTGCCAATCCGACGCCGGCGTAAAACATGGGTTGCTGTCGATAGTATAAAATCCATCCGCCTAACGCTTTCCTTAATGGTTTCGTAATTTCGTGCACGGACGACAGACGCCGCCGACGACTGCGGTTGCCGGCATGATTGGTCGAAAAAGCTTTTTTGTCAGGGTGCGACGAATTGATTAAATTGTTTAAATCTTCGTTATAGACACAGGAACAAACGGGTAAATGGCATTGTTGACAATCATTTGCTTCTGGATGCAAAAGAAACATGATAAAAATTCTATTCAAAAGAAACACACTATAACTCGGCGTTAAATTCGTAAAAATTTGCTCTCTTAAAAAAGATGACTTGAATCAATTGGATTTTGCTTCTATACAATTCAATGCCTGGAAAAATCAATTCAAATTCAGAATTCGAATCGAATATTTGCATAGTTCTTACAATAATGAACGAAAAAGTGCAGTTGATTTCAGGTTTATGATTCTTTTTGGATACCCTACTGAAATCGAAAGAATGAAAAAAGTTTTACAACAGAATAAAACTTTCTCCAACATCATGCTGTTTTCCCTAAATTAAAAAAATATTGTTTTCTGCTGAGAAAATATAAAACTTTGCATTACCTTGCTTATCAGCATTTTCACTTTTGAGTTTGACTGATTTTTTAGCTAATGCGGGGCAAGAATAATAAATCGATCGAAGAACAAAATATTCAACAATAAAAGATAACAAATTCCATAATGCAATGTACAGACAACCGGCCGCCTGACCGAACGACGTCATTATTTGACCAGCAATCAGTGGTGATAAGATCATTGAAGTTAGATCGAGACGAACCATCCATGCATTTATGTCTGAAAGACAAAGAAAATCACGGAATAGAACCATGAAAATTTTGAAGTGGTTAACGTAGATATCTTTTCACAAGATATATTATCAATTTGGAAAACAAATTTCAACGCACCAGCTAATAACTCTTTGTTTCCATTGCTCATAACGACCACCCAATCCTTCGATATGCAAATTTTTGTTCCGCATGACGCCAACGTACTAACGGCGCAGAGAAAAATACTGCCACCTACTAAACACTTTGTTATAATCGTCGCGTGACCGGGCGAGAAATCGAATCGTTCCAAATATTGAACGTGTGGGGCAAGCAAAATAATGACCAGCAGGCCGGCAGAAAAAGCGACGGCAAAATTGTTGGCAATCAAGACTGTTGTCGCCGCTAAGAAAAAGAATTTAGAATCATGATCAAAAAAGCGCCAAAGATCGTGAGTGAAGAGAAAGACTTTTGAATGTGCTACAGTATCGATGGGCAAAAATTGTCATTACTTCAAACATAGTTGAATGAGGAAATATTTTATGAATGATGCAACGAAATAAATATCTCCAAGGCAAATTTTCGAAATGGTCCGATCAATTTGCTTAGGCTCAAAAATATATTGTCGCCTCAAAATCGACGGAAAAAGAGAGAATTTTTCGGCATAGACTTGTGGAAAGAGTTTTAAGAAAATATTACTGACTCAAAAGAACTTTTTCGCCATATCTGCAAGACAGTTCCGAAGCTTGGTCGCTGAAACTACAGTTTTTTAATAACTTTGAATTATTTCATTCGATTAAATTCTTGAAACATATAAAGTAGGTAGGAAGCAGACTCGCTTGCGTGAATACCGAAGTAATTATGCAAGCAAAAATATTAACTAGGTTCCCAGAATCAAAAAATTTATAGATACATAACACTTTCTATTTCTTAAAAGATTTTTGGGAAGGAGTAATATGTAATCGGGCTGACTAGTAAACAGCTTTCCAGGACGCATCTCAAAACTTAGTTATTCTTGGCCATATCATAATTTAACAATGTCAAACGTCAGGATAGGGTTAGCATGATTTTTTTCTCTCGCTGATCGCACGCGTAATAGGGTTGGGGCATACATGTAACGGGGCTCTGAGGTCATGGGGGGCGGGCGAATTTTCTGGGGCCGAGGGTCACCGCCTCCCGAAATTTTAAGGGGGAGGGGTCCATGAAGAAAAAAATAAGCCCGAAAAACGATAGTAATTTTTGTCTAAAAAACTGTAAAAAATGTATTCATGGTGGAAAATTGACATTTTTGACCATTTTTTGTTCAAAAATTGACATTTTTCAGTATTTTTCCAACCAAAAGTATGGGGGTCATTATGACTACTATAAGATTGGAAAATCTTGGGGGAGGTCGCCCAATGGCTAGCCATATGGCCGATAGAGATGCAACGGGTAGTGAATTTTGATTTATTCGGGTTCGGGTAGTCCTATTTGATTTATTCGTGTTCGGGTATTCAACCTAAAATTATTCGGGTTCGGGTAATTCAATAAACATAGTTTAACTTTTTTTTGTATTACTGCATTGCAGTATGCGTACTTGTACATGGGTTATGTTCATTCTGTCAATGCTTCTCATATAATAAAGTATCGGCACTTTTGTTGACATGATTTGTGAAGGTATAGAGAAACGATTTGGGAACATAGAACAGAATGAGTTAGAAAAAATTACAGTGGAAAGCTGAGCACAAGTTTAAAGGAGCAATGACATTTCAGAATGCACATTGTCACATCGCAACATACTTTTATCCATGTTACAAGAAAAGATTTTTTCCAAAAATTCAATGGTAAGACTGGCAACCAGTTTCATTGAAAAATACGTTGAACAAAGTGCAATAGATATAGAACCTCAGCCAATGAAGGAATGAAACAAAACAAAACCATCTACAACTTCTGCAGACTTGAGTATGGAAGACATTGCTCGTGAATCAGATAGCAGTTCAGAAGAAAATACTCAACAAGCCAATACACTTATCCTTAATATGGTAATATTGAACATGCTTCCTCAATCATATATATTTGAATAAAGCTCTTTCAGGAAATTGAAAATTACAAAAAGAAGAAACGACTTGGGATTTGTGAAGACCCTTTGGATTGGTGGCCATTAAATAAAAAAAAATTTCCAATTTTGGTGCGTGTTGTGACTGTGAGAAGATATTTGCAATCACCACCTGCATCATTACCCTCAGAAAGATTGTTTAGCCATCCATGTCTAATTTATGAACCAAGTTGAAACAGAATGAAGGGTGAAACTGCTGAAAAATTATTGTTTGTTAAAATAATTTGGTAAAATGCAATTACAAATATTGATAAGTAAATATTGTTGTTGGTGAATTGATTTTCTAGAATATAGGTGCTTCAAAGTTTCCTATGAACTCGAATAAATTGTCAAATCTATTCGGGTTCGGTTCGGGTAGCTGAAAATTGCTCGGGTACCCGATATTCGGGTTCGGGTACCCATTGCATCCCTAATGGCTGACGATTTTTTTTTGGAGAGCCGTTCCGCCCAATTACACGGGTGGGTTGGGGACGCATCAGACTACCGTGAGCGAGTACGCGTGCACCTTGTAGCTACAATACACGTTTATTTTAGATTTCCCCTTTCGTACAATCAGTTAGTTCATCATCATACCGTGACTTCATATCACTTCAGTTGACCTTCAACTTTTTATATTTTTTCAATCTTATGACACCCTTATTTAGTATAGGGTAGGAATGGTCTAAAAGAATAATAACGCTTGGAATATTGATGCGCTAGAATCCAAAAATTTTCTCAAAGTGAGTGATTTATGGCCTGGAAGAATTTAAATCTCTTGCTCTCTGATTCAGACTTAGTCCAGTTAATAATAACTACGGAATGGACATGAATTTTAATAAAAATTCTAACCTACGAGATCTTTGTCGGTTTCAGAATACGGAAATTGCGATGCCTCCGCGTCATTACTTGGACAATGAGATTGGATGGGACTCAAACATTCAACACTTTACGAAATATGCATTGATTTGAGGTATGTAAAGTCAGGGCGCCGGGGTAGCTGGCCCAGTACCGGCCTGGAGACTGCACCGGTTTGGAGCGAAATCATTTAAATCTGATATTTTTGAAGGAATAGCAAGTTCAACTTGCGATGTGGTTTCAGCATAGTATTTATAATACAAACCATAACGAAATATTATCTATGACAATTTCCGAAGAATGACACAACTCATTGAGCAGTATCTGTAATCACGAAACTAGATAATGGCCCTTCTATAGTATTGCTCTAACACAACGCTGATAATGACAGATATTCCTGCTCGTTGAAGGATGCAATTTTTTCATAGCTTTTCCATAAGTTGTGATTTTTTTTGTCTTTTTGCTAATCAGAAATGAATAATTTTGGTCGGTTAGACGCTTAGCCAACCTCTTTCCTCGATTTTTTTCAAGAAGCAGCGTATATTGTTGAAATTTTTCAGTGGGTGACTGTTGTAAAAATAGAAACTACCAGTAACTTCTTGTTCAGGAATCAAAGTATAGATAATATCCCCTCACTCTCCGATGATATAATGTATGCCCTAAATGTTTTGATCGTTCTTAAGTAAATATTTGCGTACAGTCGCAGAAACGCGCTTTTCAATTTTCCAGATTCATAATACGAAAATTACGGTATCATATATGGATAAAAAAATCAGTCAGCTCAAATTATCTAATAGACAGATGAAGGGAAGTAAAACGCTGGAAATATTGAATGAAACATTAAGAATAAATTTGGAAACGCTATATTTTGCATTACCTTTTAGCCGTGGCGTTTTGTCAATCCAGCGACCGACTGATGCGGCGAAAAGTAAAACGGCGATAGAATTCATAAAACCATTTACAGCGGTCAACTGTAAATTGTGGTTTCCTATGCTTCCTAGGACTATACTCAATGCGAACATCCACATTCGATCACCCTGGAATGAAAAAATTCCGTGTACACAAGCTAAGTTGGTTACAGAAAAAAGGGCTTCGGTCGGTTTGGACGTAATTAAAGAAAAATTGAAAATTTGAAGTAACGTGATTCGATTGCCCCACATAATTTCAAGATAAAGTGTATCGGTCATTCAACTCGCGCATAAAAATGCCTAGATGGGTACCTTGCACAAGTCTCAATGTATTGGAAAATACATTTTGCATGTCTAGCAAAGGGCTATTTACTACAAATTACGTATTAGCTAATTAAATCGATTAACTGAATAGTTCCAAGTATCAATAGCATGATTTTATATTCAAGATCATCTTGAACATGCTTCCTTTGGTTTAGACGGAAATTTTTCATGTTCTCACAATATTTCCTTCCACTAGAAAGTATCTGTGAACTCTAGACATGGCACTGCGCCTGCTGTGCAGGATTTACTTGTGATTAAATAAATATGAACTCACCTTAGCAAAAATTTGTTTTTCCTGCAATGTAGAGAAGCTTTTCATTGGAATGCTTTTTAGCGGGAATCATTTTTATTCTTTGTTAGTACATCAGAACTAGGACAACAGATTCTCGCTACATCTAAATTAGCATGTTTCACGCTTTCTATTAGTACCGGCTAATCTTCACATTATTGTGTGAGTACAATCAAGGGCGTAGCCAAAATTTTTTTAGGACGAGGCAAAAATTTGTGTGGGAATTTTTTGATTGAAAAAATTTGACATTGCCACCGTTTAAAATGCACCGAATGCTATATATTAAACATTTTTAGATTACCTAATGATATGAACGACGCGCCATGAAAACTTGACTAGTCTTTTTATCTTTTTTCATTTGCATGCACTTTTATCTGGTCGACAATTAGCTGGTGAGGGGAAAGCTATGCAATATAATGATATTACATGAAATAGCTCCTAAGGAACACTTAAAAATTTAAATTCTGATTTTTCTTTCCAAAGTTAGTCCAGTTAATCGGCAAATTTTTCAGTTTCAATTTGCAGGTGCATTTCAAAAAATATCACAATTCAAATGTTTCTTGGCCAAAACGAAATAACGAATTATCATTCGGGTTGAACAGCCGATACAACGGGACAAACGATAAGGTACTTTTCGCTGGCTTTAGTGGTGAAGTACCATAGTAAGCCTACTTACCCATCTTGAAAGGAAATATCCAGCGTAAAGCTTGAATTTTGTATTGTGCCATGATATTCCATGAGACGAATTTTCTAAATTGAAGGGCGTAGAATCGTTGGTTTTTGTCGAGTCTTCTGATATCGGATTTTTCGATTTCGTCATTTCGAACCAATGACCTGATATGCTCGTCGTAACGCTCGAATAATGTGAAAAGTAGAAATTAATACCGTATCTCCGCAGCAAACTTCTTTTTCTTTACCCGTTCATATTAAAATGGCATTTACCGACGTATCTGACAAAAAGAAATAGAAAAAACGCTTACGAAACGCGAAAAATCAAAAAATGCTCTATGGCAAGACGACAGAAGGTTGTCGTTTGTGGCAAAATTTTTGTTTACTTTAACGCGGCAGTTCACTCGAAGAATCAGCAAACGAAGAGTAGCAAAGTCAGCGAAAAAACAATGACACATGAAATGTTCGTGCGATTTAAAAAAGTAACACAGGACCGGGAGAACTAGCTTGGCAAATAAATCTAGTTCGATAGAACATTAAACGCACGCGTTTTTGCACTAAAAACATGTGACGCCTAGATTGGATAATGCATCAAAAATAGAAAAACAGAAATAGCAACCGACAAAGCAATAACGATCGGGCGAACCTACAATTAAAATATAATTTAGAAAATTGACAATTAAAATTTTGAACGCTTTTGACAAGTGAGAAATTTTTTGACTCTTTGAAAAACTATGAAAAATTTGACTACCTGAAAACATTTAACTCCTTGAAAACTATGAAAAACAGACAATAGATAAGTTTCGAGGCCAGAAGCTAAAAATCCAGAATTTGTGTAAGTAACTGCATAATGCAAAGCTTGCAAACTTTAGGAGCCTTACAGAAAGTGGCTTAGAAAATTGTCATTGTCCGTAAATTAAAATGCTCTGTAATTCTGTTTCAAACCTACAACAAATTTTTCCTCCTTACACTATTCATGTGATATATACCTACTGTAAGGCTCTAAGCAGAGCACCCCATGGGGGAAAGGGTATATTGCCGCGGTCTCATGTTTAAAAATTCATTTACCACCCCAGTAAAAATGACTTACTGGTGAAATTTGACAAAAATGACCAGGTACACAAAATTTTGGAAGGTGTCATAATGGGCAAGCCAATTTGAAGGAACTGAGTAAGTGGGCACTTTTAAAAAAACTGCTATTGAACATTTTTTTTAAATTCGTGGTCAGTATGAAAAAAGTATGTTTATCGTGTCCACAGGTTCGAAAATGTATCTATTGCATAAATGATTTTGATGTATGAAAGCGAAAAATTCGACAGCCGTACAGAACCACTAATTTTTGAAGGAGACGAACATCTTTCGCCCCGTACGAAGATTTTTGTGGTATGTTTGTAGACAGTACAAATACATAAGTCGAAATTACGGTTTTCTGGCCAGTGTAGTGCATGGATCTATGTTGTAATTCTTGGGATTGGAAAATCCACTGTTTTCTTCCAAATTGTGCGGACTTCAGAAAAATGTTTAGAAAAGGGGAAAATGTTAATTATTCAATGCATGAAAAACAATATTGGTGCGTTCTAAGGTGAGCATCTGAAATTGCCAACGTAGTAGGGAATAAGTGATTTGTACTTGAACATCGCTGTACACCTACTCTGGTTGTTAGTGCTTGAATTGGGAAATTTCTATAGCTCATTGGGTTGGGTACATGAAAACAATTATCAAGGTGACAACTGGAAATCTGCGCAACAAAGTACCACTGAACCGCTAGATTTTGGTGCAAGCGAAACCTTTCTAGAAAAGCCTTGAACTATTCTAAAAAAGCCTTGAACTATTCTAAAGATTCAGTGGTATAAACAGAAGTAATAGGTGCAAGAGAAAACGCCACTCAATATGTTCATTTCATTATTATTCACTATCAGTTCTGTGGTGCAGAGTTTAGTACAGGTAAATTTTTACGCCACTGAATCAATAGAAAGGCTCAGACGCGTTTGGTACATCTGGCTCCTTGTCTGGTGCCGAGAACTAGCCCATCTGGTACCGAGCTGCATCCAGTTGCCAGTTGAGCCTATTTTTCATGTATATGATCCATTGATCATTTTGTCTAGCGGTTACTTCATATAATGTATTGCTTTATGGACATTAGATTGTCAAGAATCAAATGTTTCCGCCATGGTGTGTCTCATGTGAGCAAAATATTCGCATTTGAGACATATAGGACATTAAGCGAAAAATTCTATAAGTAATCTGTTTTGTTGGCAATATATATATATGGAATAACATGTTCAGGGGCGTAGCCCGGATTTTTCTAAGGAGGGGGCGGAATTTTTTTTTAAATCAAAAATGGTAAAAAGTGTAATGCCACCATGAGAGATTATTTCTGCACTTTAACACATTCGGGTTTTTCCAAAAAAAGTGTATGTACACTCAGAAGTTAACTTTATTAAGTACAAAAAAATCACTGGTTGCAAATAAATATGTATTTATGTAACGACTAACAATTCAGCATCAATAGATGTTAACCGGTTTGAATGCTTCAGTGACAGTTGCCTCAGTCGCAGCTTCGGTGGCATTATTAGCTTCGATGCCAGTCAGACTTCCATCCGTAAGAGGAATGGGTTCATTGTCACCTTCAGGAATGTTTACAACAGTTCTTTTTGCTGGCCTGGGTCCAAAACCAAATAATTCTAGTCCGCGTTTCATATTTAATATTATTTAAACCTGAATTGAACAGTAAAAATTTTTTTATGAGCGTTGTGTCACTGAGTAAAAGTAGATATGTATATCGTGTAAGTGGAAACAAAAATGTTCAAGCTAAATGTACACAAAAAATTTATGTTCGCGAAACTTTCTTTGAAAATAATTATGGACATCAATACAGTACCTATCTACACCAATGCTAAAATGAATCAAATGACAGCTGAGGTAAGCAAAGCAGTAAGCACCTATAGGCTCTTAAGCGCAAATGATATTCATTTTACGAAAAAAATTTGGATTGTCCAAGGAGGGGGCGGCCGCCCCCCCCCGCCCCCCTCTCGCTACGCCCCTGAACATGTTTAATCCTGAACCCGTTGAAAAAGAACTACCTACTCTATTAGTGTTTTGTACAAGTGAAACCTTGTGAACTCTTGGACTCCTGACCTCCTAATACAGTGCAAAATAACACTGTTGAACTTCTAGGTTGCTGCAAGCAAAACTTAATAAATAGAAAGATCGCCATTTGAAATGTGTGCTCTGTTAAATTTTTCCATGAAATGTTTCATGGTTTTCCAGTTTTGTTGTAAACAGAATAATAAAAATCGTATGCATGATGAGAAACTGTTTTTGACTAGCCAGTTCTCCTTCATTTCTAAGCAGATTGCAATTGATGTTCAATCATTTTCGAGACTCTAGCAAAAGCCCAAAGGCCTAATAGGGGTGAAGACAGTTTGCGAGTTACAGTCACAGTGGTAGAAACGTTATATTAAAGTCTGGCTTTTAGAAATAGCCTGGCGTTGTAGATATGGCAACAAAACTAGTGAGTATTAGATTAAAATCATATTCCTTAACCACAAATCCCTTGAAAAAATCCAATTCCAATGGTAAACAATTGTAAGTTGTCAAAATTCATTTTTAAGCCTGACTTACTGCAAGTGACCAATCATGTAGTTTGATCGCAGTTCAGAAGGTTCATGCGAATCCGATGTGTACATATTTCGTGACATCTTACGATGGATGATGGAAATCTTATTTTGATGAATTATAAACTCTGCGGGTGCTACGCAAGAAGTATGTTGTAACATAATAGAACCGGGCGCCGAATAACCAAGGTAATGATAAAATGTTATTCTGCGCCCGGCGCTGCATAAAAATAATTAGCATGCTTGGTTATTCAGCGCCGGGCGCTGAATAAAAAGAATGAGACGGAAGGATATTCAGCGCCTGGTGCCGAATAACCACTGCCCTGTACTTAATAACCACTGCCCTGTACTTACCCAACCCACCAAACTCGAAAAAATTGGAAAAAACTAGGGAAAAGGTGGTTTTCTTGGGAAAATTTTCATAATTTTTTTCGACTTTTTCAAGGGTTTTTCGACCCCCTCCCCAAAATTTTGGAAATGTTGGAACCCCCGCCCCAACCCCAAATGTTGGGTTAATTTCCCCACTGGTCGGACCTCTTACAGGTAATGATCCGTGGCCATATTACAAACTTTTTTAGAAATGTAGAAATTTTTTGGCAAATGAGGAAAAATATTTTGGGTTCGGTTATCATGTGGGAAAAATCTTTGAAGAAAAAATATGGTGTAGAGGAACTTTAGATGCACTGTTTTTTTCTACATCTGCACTATAATGTGGAAAAAAATATGGAATATATGGAAAAAATTTTTAGGTCTTTTCACAAATGTGGAAGAAAAATTTGGGGTTTTCATATTGAAAAGATGCATTTTGATGCATTTTAGGAGGTCCAAATCTCAAAATTTTTGGCGCTTCGCGCCTGATATAACTTCAATAATCATCATTATTTATTACCAAGCTCAGGCGCGGCTTTCAACATGTCTACCTTCACTTACCATTTAATCTTTAATAGTTTTCATCATCTTAAACGTATTATTTCATGTTTAATTGGCAATCTTGAATATTATATCTTTATATTTAATGAAGATCCGGATTTTTTCCGTCATAGAACTTTTGAGAAAGATCAGCACGTTCACTTTCTAAACTTTTTGAAGCGTTTGTTCCTTTCTTGATGTAAATTCAATTCAAAAGCTTCATGAAAATATTTTTGGAAAATTTCTACGCTTCTGACTCATAGCTTTTCGGCCAAATTTATGAAAGGTTACGAACAAAGTAATGGTTTTTAAAATTTTTCGAATCATAAATTTCTAGAAAAAGGGTGACCAACACTTCCAGAAAAAAAATTCCCTGATTTTTCCAGGTTTTCTATGTTCACTTATGTAAATTATTCAGGTTTTTTGGCAATCTTTTAAAGAAAAAAATGCATTTTACATGACATTTTTATGAAGTGACAAGGCAATAGGTAACACGCTCTAAATATTCATTTCAAATATATGCAGTAGTTTGGTGTTACATCAATTTTTTCAACTCAGCTGCTTTAATATTAATAGAGGCTTTTTCTTTCCATTGCCACTCTGTCTAATTTGCGCTTTTTATCTTCCAGCTCCTTTAGCTCGATTCGAGCACGGTTTTTCTTGGAAATATTGAAAAAAGCACTATTCTTTAAACCACTATTCTTTATATGGGGCATGCCAATCTAAAGTTTCCCTGAAATTTAGGATTGTCTGCCATTCCTAGTGAAAATCCGCATGTCAGAGACTTGGGCGTACTTATATCCCAAAAATTGAGTTTTAGAGATCACTTAATTTCAATTACTAAGAAAGCTCACAGCTTAAGTTCCTTGATAATTAGAGCATTCACATCCCATGATACGTCTAACCTGGTGCGTGCTTTACAGTTTACGTCAGACCTCTATTGGAATATTGTTCAACCGTTTGGAATCCTTTATATGCCTCGGACATAAATCTCATTGAAAGGGTTCAGAGAAGGTTTACCAAAAGAATATGTGGTTTTGGGTCCATCCTTTCATATGAAGAGCGTTTGGCGAAGCTATGCTTGGATAGCTTGGAAATACGTCGACAGCGCGTTGCATTATGTAAGATGTTTCAAATTGTTAAGGGACAATCCTGTCTCCAAAAATATGACTTTTTTATTAGTAGCAATTTTGAGTCTACCCGTCGTAAAAATGACCACAAACTCCAAACTGGTAAAGCAAAAACAAACATTAGTTTATATGATTTCTCTAATAGGTATATTAATAATCTGGAATCAACCTCCAAATGAAATTCTCAGTTCTTCCAATTCACACACATTCAAAATGAAAATTGCCAAAATAGTTTCCTCAGATTATCTTAGAGGAGCACGTTAGCCTGTTACAGGAATGTAACCTGCGCTTCCTTTTACTTGTCACTAAATTGTTTACTATAGCGCATATTCTCGACCTTATATCCCTATTTTTGATCTTTAATTTAGTCGTTCGAATCTTCTAAAATTTATATTTCACATTTATTCATTATTTCCTCGTTCTCGACTAATTATATTTTGTATAGTAATTTTGCGTTCACTTCGACAGGTAATAAAATCTTTCATCATCATCATCACCATCATCATTATCATTTTATTTTTTATATTATTATATATTATAAATATTATATTTTAGCTGAAACTCTCAAATTTGCTCAAATTGGGCTTTTTCAAGTAGTTTGACGCTTGAGAAAGCCAACCCGCATATTTTCAAAGCGCGGAAAAGACTTTTAGTTAAAAAATTGGCATTTTTAAGCAAAGTCAAAAATTTGCATATTTTTTCAAATATTCTAAATTAATGGTTGTTAAGCACTTTGCAACACGGGGAATGGAATAGGCATGTTTTCAAAGCATAGAAAGATAGCTTAGGCCGAAAAATTCACATATTTAGGAAAATGTAAAAATTTACATATTTGTTTAAAAGTGTTCAAAAATAGTGGAATTTTTATACAAGTCGGTCCCCTTCCCAACTATGGTCCAAACTAGCATTTTCGGACTCCTTAAGATGTCAGCTAACCATATCAGTTCGAAAATCCAGGAACTCATTTGCATAAAATCTCCACACATGTCACATACTCTTTGTCCCTACGGAAAAATCCTACATCAAAAATCCAACCTGGTTCACCAACCTACTACATAATTTCCACAGAAAATATCAACACTATATTCCTTAAAGACCCTTGATACTATTTAAACTAACAACTTTATTTGGAAGAGCCTCAACAGCGTTGCGCCCTATGGGCGCAGCTGCTGTACCCTAAGCTTAAGGAAAATTTTGAAGGAAAAACAAATGTCTACTCACTAATCACATCGATGAAAATCGAAATTATTTAAATACTATTAAATTAAAAAACCCTGCAGAATTTGAACCGGTCGTTCAAATTTCGTCATTTTTTCTTTCCGCGCTTCCATTTTACCTGTAATAAATGTATCTCGTGTAATGAATGCATTTCACCCCAAATGTGTTCAGCGTCGCGCAGCGCAATGATATTTCCAGGGTTGGCGAGGCTTTGGGTTTTTAAAAAAACCAAAAAATTGGAAAATCTCTGGTTTTTTGGTTTTTTTGGTCTTCATCTAAAATCACTGGAAAACTGCTTTTTCACAATAGTCGATCTTCTAGACACATATTGGCGTCTATCTAAATCAACAAAACAATTAATTTAGTTGAAGTGACTTAAATAAAGGTAGAAAAAAGTCGTATTTTTATGATACATTTCGTACACGAAAAATGTAGGATCATACCTGTAATTGGGGGGGGAGGGTTGGGGGGACCCCCCCCCCAACTTGGTCAACCATATATTAGAGAAAATTGACAAAAAGTGTATGTTTTTGGCCTTTTTTGGGAAAAAATTCGATTTTTTCGACCCCCCCCCCCAACTGGTCGGATCTCTTACAGGTATGCGTAGGATATAAATCAATCGATATTCTATGCATTTATCATGCAGGCACACATTTGTACATGAGTCCAGTTTTCTATTATTCATATCATATGGGATTACATCCATTGATCCATATCACCATCAAAATTTTATAAAGTATGATTAAGTTTAATATTCCGAATTTATTCTTACAGTAACATTTTCAATTTTATTAGCTCGAAATTTTAAAATATGAAGGAGACAACAATAATAAAATTATATTCAGATCAGTTAGGCTTGATTGAACTCCATATGTTCAATATTTTTAACTCAATGACTGCATACTTTAGGTTGACAAAGAATCGCTAATAAGTAGAAAAATCGTACACAAAATATGTTGGCATAATTCGATCAACCGATAGGCTACGTATCCATTATGCAAGCGAGACTAGTATATACAATAAGAGCGACTTGCTGTAGTTATAGCTCTCAGACACGTTTGAAAAGCAATAATATGGAAACATCTGAAATGTCTATGTGTGACTTTCAACTGCAGTTTGTGTGTAATAATCTATTAATTTGAAACCCTCTTATCAACAACGGTATACTTGAAAGTTGTGTCCTCTCAGCTTTCCTATGCATATGTATATGTATATATGTGATGCAGTGATACAATTTTGTGGTTGATTTCTTATGAGTTTTGATTACGTTATGTGCATACCGTATTGTATATTTCCCTTTATTTGTCTTTTTTCTTCTTTTATCTTGAATTTCCCCTTTACATATCGCACGCTCTGTTCAATTTTTACTTCTTTTATGTTCTCCACTCACCGTTCCTTTCTTATCTGCCCGCTATTACTGTATTTTTATTGCTATAATAGGGATTTCTTATAGCATAAAGTAATGACACTTCTGATCAGATTAAAAGTTCTAGCTGCAATTTGAAGGCTCCCTAACTAATCTAGGATGATCATACCTGTAAGACCTCCGACCAGTTGGGGGGGGGGGAAGTAAATCCGAAATTTGGGGGGAGGGGGTCGAAAAAAGTCGAAATTTTTCCCAAAAAAGGCCAAAAAACATACACTTCTTTGCAATTTTTTTCCAAACTGGGGGTGGGGGTTGGGTGATGATGGGTACATGGTTGGCCAAGTTGGATGGGGGTTCCCCCCCCCAACCCCCCAAGTACAGGCATGAGGATGATAGAGGGAGCTTCCAGCAATTTTTTACATAGTTACTTTGATGTACCAAACATTCTAAATAATTAAACCTGAAAAAAACCACTAAAAAACCATAGAAAAACCAAAAAAAATATAAAAAACCACTAAAAAACCAAAAAGTCGAAATTTCAAAAGTTTGGTTTTTGTGCCACCACCCTGAATATTTCATGAATGTAAGTTAACGAAAACATCATCTAGTTATACTACACGAAAAATGATAGACAGCAAGAAAATGTATTCAGAATCATCTCTACAACACTGTTTTTTTTTTCCCCCGGGCCTTTTCCCCAAATGGGGAAAGGGATCAAAATTTTTTTCCCCATTTTCCCAAAGTCGTTTTTTTCGCTTAAAAATGCTCACAGACGCTTTATTTACGTGTTTTTGAGCTTTTTCAAGCCTTCTGATGTTTTTAGACCCGTTAATTCATCAAAATTGTGGAAAAAATTGAAATTTTCGAGTTCAAAGTTTAATCTACAAGCATTGGAACAAACTTTCAAGCAAACTATCCAAAAGCATAATGACTTTGAATTACATGAGAAATCGATGGTCAAGTCCTCTATGTTGACAAGTGAGAACCTAAAAGGGATGTTAATCTTTCCGGCGCGTAGCGCCGGAAAAATTTTTTGGGTATTGATATTCTGCGACACTGGAAAATCAATTTTCCGAACGTTTATTTCAAGAAGTAGATTTGAATTTTGTGTTCAAAAGTCGTAATTTCTAGAATTTTACTTGAAAAATTTTAAAACCAGTATAATTTATTTGTAAACTCTCATACTTGGTCGAAAATATATGAGTAAGCAGAGTATAAATTTCCGAAAGACATTTCCATGAAGCATTTAAATTGATTTTACGTTAGAAAAGAAATAATTGCATCAAAAAGCTTAGAGACTTGACGTATTGATCTTTCTCAAAAGGAAAAAATGCGGATCTTCATTAAATATCATGATAAAATATTGAAGATTACCAATGAAAACATGAAATAATACGTTCAAGATGATGAAAACTATTACAGATTATATGATAAATGAAAGTAGACATGCTAAAAGCCGCGCCAGGGGTTAGTAATGCATAATAATGATTATTAAAGTTATGATCGGCGCGAAGCGCCGAAAAATTTTGAGATTATGACCTTCTAAAATGCACCAAAATGCATCTTTTCTGTATCCGATCCCCAAAATTTTCTTCCCCAAATGGGGAAAGAGCCCAAAATTTTTTTCCCCTTTCCGAATTTTTTTTCCCGAAAAAGCACGATTTGGGGAAAAAAAACAGTGCTCTACAATGTCCGTTAATTTTTTGACAATTTGACGTAAAAACATTTTTTTGACAATTTGAAGTAAAAACAGTTTTTTATCGCGTGTTTCATTTTTTTGCGACAAAACCCCTGACTTTTCCACGTTTCCCAGGTCTGTTGATCACCCTGTAGAAATCACGACTTATGAACACAAAATTTAAATCTAATTTTTGAGATATATGTTCAAAAAAATGTTTATTATCAGAATGCTTTAAAAAGCGCAAAAACATTTAAATAAAGCCTTTATGAGCATTTTCAAGAGAGAAAATGAGGATTTTAAGACGAGAACTTGTCATCAAAAAATTTTCCACATGTGGAAAAAAAATTTGACCTCTTCCCACATTTGTGGAAAAAAGTTCGTCGAAAATAGAAGAATAAAACCGTTCATTGTTTGTCGACCAGCGATTTTTCGTTAGGAGGTTAGATACAGTAAATACGATAATTTTTTTACAAGTCATACCAAGTGAAAACCGTGCTTATTTCATAGATCAGGATGAGGCATCAAATCGGATGTGAAAGTCAATTTGGTTCCAAAAAAAGTCAATTCCTCCTGTCCGCATGTATTCGAGACGTGAAATCCAATTCGAAAGATTGTCATGTGTGTACACAACATCTGAAGTAAAAACTGTAGACATGTATATGTGAATTACTGTCGTAACGCCACGGAAAGTGAGGATCGGTTTGGCTTGTGTAAAAAGACGTAGTAAACGACCTGCTCATTTGTCGTTTCATTTGTTACAGCAGTTGTAGAATGACGGTAAGTTGACGATGAAATTCATTTCCAGTGAAACGGTTAACTCGCCCAACTTGGTATCTTCAACGAGAAAGTTAAAAATCTGTGATCTTAGTAATTCAAGCTCGCCTTAACTACACTCGTTTTCATTTTTTGTCCACTGACGTGTTGTTGTAGGCCAAGAAATCTGCTCCGAAAGCCGCTGCCGGCTCCGCTACTGCTAAGAAAACAGGAAAAACTTCGGCCGACAAACGCGCCGAAGTCAAGGAAAAGAAGGCTAACAATCCTATGCGCGATTTGAAAATTCGCAAACTATGTTTAAATATTTGCGTTGGTGAATCCGGCGATCGCTTGACTCGAGCTTCCAAAGTATTGGAGCAGTTGACTGGACAAACTCCCGTTTACAGCAAAGGTGAGGTACGCTGTTATTATTTCCTTCCACTTCTACTTCTATATTTGTGGAAAGGAAAAGCGCAGATTTTAGAATATGGATTTTTTGGTTTCAACGGCTCAGAATTATTGAGGCGGCACCACTGTTTTTTTCCACAAATGTGGAAGGAGGTCAATTTTTTCCCACACGTGGAAAATTTTTTGACGACAACTTTTCGTCTAAAATCCTCGGTTTTTCGCTTGAAAATGCTAATGGACGTTTTATTTGGAATTTTTTACAAGTCGGTTCCCTTCCAAATCATTGTCCAAACTGGAATTTTTGGACTCCTCAAGATGCAAGCTATCTAGATCAGTTCGAAAATCCAGGCGCTCATGGTATTCAGGAACTCATTTGCATAAAATCTGCACACATTTCATCTCACAGCATACCTGTAAGACCTCCGACCAGTTGGGGGGGGGGGTAGGAAAAAGTCGAAATTTTTCCCAAAAAAGGCCAAAAAACATACACTTTTTTGAAATTTTTTTTTCCAAACTGGGGGGGGGAAATGATTTTGGGTATAGGGTTGGCCGAGTTGGGGAGGGGGGTCCCCCCCCCCAACCCCCCTCCCAAGTACAGGTATGTCACATAGTCCTTGTCACTACAGAAAAATCCTACCTACTTCAAGAATCGAACCTGGTCCACCAGCCTATGGACTTGATGCGTTTACCACTACACAATTTCACCAGAAAGTATAAACACTAAGGTAAAGTGGGGTGATTCTGATTAGGGACGACGTTGATCAGAGAATGGCATTTGATAACTATTTGAGAACAGCCGGTCATGTTTGCTGCGTAGACAACCCCTGCTGTGAGGTTAAAAATTTTGAGATTCGGACCTCTTATAATGCATCAAAATGCATCTTTTCAATATGAAAACCCCAAATTTTTTTTCCACATTTGTGGAAAGACCTCAAAAAATTTTTTCCGCATTCCAGTTTTTTTCACATTATAGTGCAAATGTGGAAAAAACAGTGAGCGGCAGATGCCTTTTCGCTGACATTTTTGATAGCGTCTGATGAGTGAAATCATGGAAAAACTTAATATTGCGCATCAGCAAACGATGAATTCGATTTGAAGAGCGTTCTGTTCTCAAGGAATGCTTATCTCTTGTTTTCCTGATCGAGGCTAGAGATTAAAACTCTAAATTCGCTAGCAATGAAAGCATCTACTATTCACATTTTGCGAAGTAATTTTTGGTCTCGTATTCGTCGCTGTTACACATGGAATTTGTAGCACATTTTGAATTTTTTCTCTATATTATGAAGAGATATGTAGGAATAGTAGTCATATCGAGATTTGGATGGAGTGATTCTTTTGTGGAACAAATCCATGTCCGTTTGGCTTGAACTGTCCAATGAGATCAGTTCAATGATTTGTACTGAGGCGTTTCACACTAATAAATCTTTTGCAGCTCGGTTCACTGTCCGAAGCTTTGGTATTCGCAGAAACGAGAAAATTGCCGTTCACTGTACAGTCCGCGGCCCGAAGGCCGAAGAAATTTTAGATCGTGGCCTGAAAGTTATTATTAGCTTGCATGAAATCCCATTCGTTAACGTCTAACTGACTACATTACATTATATAGGTCAAAGAGTACGAATTGCGAAAGGAAAATTTTAGTGATACTGGAAATTTTGGTTTTGGTATTCAAGAACACATCGATTTAGGATTGAAATACGACCCTTCGGTCGGCATTTACGGTTTGGACTTTTACGTCGTTTTGGGTCGCGCAGGTTACAATGTTGCCGAGCGACGTCGTTGCACGAATAAGGTCGGACCCGGTCACCGCGTTACTAAAGATGAAGCTATGATGTGGTTCCAGAAGAAAGTTAGTGACCTTTGGTGCATGCGTTCTGCAATTTTAGGCCTTTTTTCAAACGCCTAGTAACAGATATGCACGGCAAGAATTGTCCAGGGTAGGGTTACGGACTTTCACCGATTCCCCCAAAAAAGAGGGTTCTTGACGATTTTTTCGGGCCAGAGGGTGTTCAGGGTATCAAGTAGGAGGGTTCCCCCCTATGTGCGCGTATGCCTAGCAAAGGTATTATTTCCCCTCTTGAAAAGAGTACTGTCGTTGAATTTCATTTTATTCAATGTTCATCGTTTCTCTTTCATTTCGGGCATTATGTTTAGTCGTGGTTCTTACTGACAAAAAAATTTGATAATTCGAGACTGTAAATGTCATTTTAGAACGTCAAAGTCCTTCAATTTTCCGGCGCGAATGACAGTGATCATTCTCTATTATTCGGCTCATGCGCAGTCATTGTGATGCGGAATCTTCACTTAGCAGTCATCATCATGTACGACATATAGTCATGAGGGGAAGGATCTAGACGAATATGGGAAACCCCTAAGCAATAGAAGTGGAATTATCGGAAATTGACGTTTAGAGCATGTTGAGTACTTGCTAAGAACGTCTTGTCACACGTTTAAAAGAATTAGAGGCATCAAAAAATGGCGGGTTTCTCCCCCCTCCCAACTGGTCGGGCCTCTTACGGGTATGTCAAAAATAGTAATTTTTGTCTAAAAAACCGTATCAAATCTATTCTGGCTTGAAGCAGGTTTTTTTAGGCCAATTTGGAGCCATGGCTCCTAAAAATTTAGGGGCACAAGCCAAATTGGCTCGTAAAAATAAGAGCCTAACCACCCTCTTTTATTAGACTATAGGGCTTCCTGTGCGGAAATGCATTTTTATGCATTCTGAAACGAAAAATACCGGAAATTTTCCGGCGCTCGCTCCGCGCCGGATTTCAAATAATTTATGATTCTTAGAATCATTTCTGTCAGGAGGTTAGAAAATGTCGGCCTAGCTTATGCTTATAGCTTTCAGAAACCAGCATCTTATGGATGAATGTTTGACCTTGTAATGTTTTTTTCCACGTATTTGACAAAAATCAAGTCCTTGATAGATTAGTTTTACGAAATCATTTTGCGTTAGAATTTTTGGTTTTGGTGAACATAATTTTTTGCATTTGGAAAGTGATTAAAACATCCGCGTGGGAAAATGGCAGAGGTTCTTTCTATCTGAAGAAGCTATTCAGATTCATTGTTGCTCGCCTAATTTTTGAATTCTAATTTGACCCACAGAAAACTCATTGAATTCACTGAAAAAATAGACCCTTCATGCAGGAAAAAGATTTCCAACGCTATTGAATATCATAATCTAAAATTTTCTTTCAGTGCTAAGCGCCGGAGATATTCAAGTCCGAAGTAAAATACTTATCGCGCTTTTTTATGTTATAGATTATGTGAAAACAATCGCTTTCGATAAATAATTGTGATTAGTAAATTGCTGGCTCCAGATATATAAGATCCAAAAAGGAGGTAAAATGTTTGACCTCTTCCGCCAATCAAATGGTGACAAGATCGATCACCGGCAGTTGCAGCAGAATGTGATGAAAAATGCATTTTCGAACATTTTAGAGGCCTCGAAATCAAAATTTTTCAGTGCCAGGCACCGAAAAAGTTACTTCAGCCAGACTTTTGCATTCTCACCAAGAACTCGAGAAATTCAGTTTTGAAAGTCAGGAACTGACGCGAAGTGGATGAAATACTAGGGAAGTAATTTTTAATTATTTTTCTGATGAAATTAAGCGAATTTATCAATTTTATAGTGAGCAACTAAAAAATAATCTGTGCAACCAAATTTTTCCCCAAGTTGCAGATCAACGTGGCTTGTGCGAAAAAAAACCCTGATGATGTATTTGAATAATGACTGATCATTTGTGAGCCTTATTATTCTGTGTGTGATTATGACTATTCCAAATGATTTATCTGTTATGTGGACTTCTACTGTGATTTGTAAGAGTGTTTTTGACTAAATTTGTTGAAAAAACATTGTTTTTTTATTACCAAATTTATTCACAAATTTTTAGTTTTGGCTCGTTGAAATACCTATTAGCCTGTAAAATTTTGACCTTAGGAGCCAAATGGCCTGGCGTGAAGTGTCGAAAGGTTTTGACCATTTTTTGTTCGAAAGTTGACATTTTTCATTAAAAATTGACCATTTCCGTATTTTTCCTGCCAAAATATGGGGTCCCTATAACTACCGTATTGGCCGACGATTTCTGGGGAATTCCTATCTCCCCTCAATTACATGTATTCTGTAGGGTAGTCTTCATCGTTTGTGTAATATTGATTGCCCCGTATCTAGCGTAGGCCATACCTGTAAGTGGGGAGACATCTCTGTCGAAACAGTACCCAAATTTTGGTGTCCCAGTTTTTGGAAAATTTCAGGGGTAGTTTTTGACCCTCCTAAGAATTTTGGAAAATTTAGGTACATCACGAATTTTGAGTTCCACCCCACCCTCCCCCCATCCAATCAACCTCAGGTCTTATATGCCATACATGTAACGGAGCTCCAAGTTCTGGAGGGAGTCCGGCGACTGTTTTTGACATCGGAATGTCACCGATTCCCCCAAATTTTAGTGAGGGGTTCCTAAAAGAAAAACAATTCGATTTTTTTCGTCAAAAATACACAAAAAAAATTTTTTGAAACACGTAGAAAATGTACTCATTGTTGGAATACATCCCTATGGATATCATATGACTGGCCATATAATTGACAAAACCTGTGGGGGATTACCCAACGGCTAGCCATATGGCTAACGATTTCTGAGAGGGTTTCTTTGCCATTTTCTCCCAGTTACATGTATGTATGTATACAGGTATCGCATAGACTGATTTAAAAGTCATAATTTTGTATTTTCCTTCGTTTTCATTACGTCCTGACTGACCCTGAGGACATCAGATTGGTCGAATAAGGTACCTGTGGGCATATAAATCTTCTTGACAATATTTCTTCAGGAATTTCGAAATAAGTATAGTTACGCACCACAGGGCTGTTTGTTAATTGAATGTTAATACTAGTTGGCCCCTAGTTTGAACGGCACAAGCACGACAACTACGGTTTATTGAATTGGCATAGTTTAGTATATTTTGGCATAATAGCACTAAATACTTGTATCTAGTACCTACCCAGTCTTCTCTATGATATTACTATTTCAAAAAATCGATTAAGTCATTGAAAATTATGGAAATACTTTTATAGAAAAGCAATAGTAAAGTTTTGTTAACATGTATGCGTGCTAACAAATTTTCAATGCTAATACATTCAAACGATTGTTGCGGTAATACTAATGGCTGTGCAGCTTAAAAGTTGTGCTTTTAGATTATTCAAAATGTGGAGAAATACGATTAATCTACTCTAGTCGGGTCTGGACACCCAGTAGATTATTAGCATATTCTCTCTGACCCCCAGCAGATCAAGAATATGATGAAAGAAAAAATGAAGAGAAAGACATCATGAGAATAAAAAAAGATGCTGTTGTTTAACCATTTTTCTCAACGAAACATACCTGATTCCAAATGTGTAACATCAAGACGTCTAAAGTGCTGACCAGCACTGTTTTTTCCACGAACTTTTTTCGACAAATTGGGAAGACGTCAAATTTTTTCCACATGTGGAAAATTTTGAGTTACTAAAGAAACACGTAAATATATGACTAGAAATTACAACGAAATGTATCATCTCACTGTTTTTTCCCGCTGGCTTTTTCCCCAAGTGGAAAAAGGGGTAAAAATTTTTCCCACATTTTCACCAACTCGTTTTTCCGCTTGAAAATGCTCGCAGACGCTTTATTTAAGGATTTTCGAGCTTTTTAGAGCAGTCTGATAATCAGTTTTTCGAGCATCTATTTAAAAAATTAGGTTTGAATCTTGCCTTCAAAAATTGTAAGTTCTAGAACTTTATCATTTTCAAAATTTTCAAACCAGTAATTTATCTATGAATTTGGCCAAAAAGATGTAAGTAAGAAGAGTTGAAATTTTCGAAAACTGCTTCCATGAAGCTTTTGAATTCATTTGACGTTGAGAAAAGAACAATCGCTTCAAAAAGTTTAGAAAGTTGACGTTCTCAAAAAATATGTCGAGGAAAAATGCGGGTAATCAAAGAACATATTGACGATTACCAATTAAAATATGAGATAATAGGTTCAAGATGATGAAAACTATTGTTATTAAGGCATAAAATCCCCATCCCACCACTTGTCCTGACTGACCCCAGCAGAATGTTGTGCATGTATAGTCCAGACATCCACGGCAAAAATTTTCTATGGGCTCCTCCGACTTCTCATCAGCTGTTTGTTGCACCAGTGAGCAAAAAACGAAAAGACGAGCATTGTTATGATATGTAGTATGCTGTAAGTACTAAAACTTGGGGCTGACTCATAATATTCTTATCTTAATATGGAACTTGCATCGACCTAATAACGGACAGAATATGAAAAAAGTCCACGACTAAACGACTGCAGGCCGTCAACGGAACGAAACAAATACTTTCATCAAGTTGTTCTAAAATCTTGCCTACCTTCCGTTCGAAATTCTGTAGCTTTAGAGTACAGTATGATGTTAGTTTGCTTAGCTATGTCGCAAATAGCAGCAGAGCGTCTAACATCGCCCTACTCAATTTAGTTGTAAACCAATAATTGGTGATGCAGTTCCTGGTTGACTAAATCCCGAGCAGAGAGGTCCCTAAGGAAGAAAATATTTCGGCTTTTCGATATACTTTACTGAATAAAAGGGTCAGCGCCAGCAAATTCTATTGGAAACTATAGAAAATGAGGTTTTTCGAGTCAATTAGTCATGATAAGCATGTTTAACTGTATAATGATTAAGTATATGCACTTGTCCGATAGTAATCTTATTTTATTTTTTCAGTATGACGGCATCATCCTGCCATCCAAGAAGAAATGAGCGAAAGAAGACAGAAATTCGTGTACCGTTTGTTATTCCGTATATTGTTGGATAAATTAAAATCTACGAATGGATCTGACTTTGTATTAGTGCTGAACACGGAGCAAATTTGTTACCTAAATTACATCTATCCAAATGTTAGGCAAGCTAGATTCCGTCTTACATAATTATCAGTAGGAATAAATTTATAGGACACGATAAGGTTGTAATATCCTAATTCTCAAATCATGAAATGAGTTAACAAATTGAGAAGTAAGATTGGACTAGGCCAAGTATGGTGCAGTTGAGAGGAATGAGATAATAAAAAGTAAGACAAAGTCGAAACGAAAAGATGACGCAATAGTAACGCATGTTGCACAATGCTATACAGTAGATTGTCAACTCAAATTCATAATTGAATTAAAAACTGCCACTTCTGGATTTTGAAACTACATGTCAAAATTTATTCCATTTTATGATGTCTAATTTCATTATGAAAATTTAATAATTGAAACGTTTTATTTTTGTACTCGGGGTACCTGATGTTCAGCACTACTTTGTATCACATGGCTTATGAGCTCAGCTAATCGTCGAGATCTCACATCTTATAGTCTCACATGACAATAAAGTCGCGCAAGTTGTAATCGATCTTATTTAGTCTGTTTTTTTATGAAATGCTTTCAAATAGAGAAGTGTAACGGTTCTGGCACACTGGGTGGTAGCTTCTCTACCACCGACTATACATCGGCTGTTGCGACTGCAGCAGTGTCCGTCACAAAAATCCACGTCTGTGCCCGTGACTTGGATGAACAACATCAAGTCTATGAGTTCAGAGGAAAATGCGCGATGGCATCTTTTGCGCATCGTCACACATGATATGTTGTTTATTGGAAAATCGCAGAAATCTGAAATACCACTTGCTTTCCACTTTCGTCATTTGGAGGCATTTCAAGAAAAACAGATTAGCTAATCTAAAGTCATGCATGAGAAGTTGGAGTGCTCTATGCGACCACGTCATGAACTAATTTCAAACGAACCAATAAGTAATCGTGTGGTTGATATATAATACCCAAGTTTGATGTGTCCCAATATCAAAATACGAAGACGGTTTGACAGGTTTTTTGGTTTGAAAACTATAATTTTATAATTTTGAAAACTATAATAACTTATTGGGGCCAAATGGATCCTACAGTCTGTTTTTCCTGAAATGCTTCTAAATAACAAAAGTGGAAAGCACTCTTGCATATTTTTACGATTTTCTGCTGAACCATATGTTAACGAACTGCAAGCTGAGTGTACTCAACCGATCGTCACCAATTTTTAGAGCAAAAAATTTTACTACAAAAGCTTTCTGTTAACGATTTTGACCATACCACTGATTTTTTCATTCTCTATTTTAGAAGCGTTTTATAAAAAATAGACTATGGGCCAGAATTTTCAGAGGTCAAATTGATGTTTCAGGAGCCAAAACTTTGCTATTACTGAAGCATATCAAAAATGGGTTTGTGACACAGTGGGGTTTGGCGTGTCTCCAATACAGCGGGACTCAAAACAGCGAAATCTCAATACAGCGTCTCAAAAGAGCGAAGAACAGATTCTCAAAATAGCGAATCTGCAGAAAAGTTATCTTTACAATGGAAAAATGGAGATTGGGCGGGGTAGACGTTTTGGCGCATGGCCTATTTGGTCACCCATTGCAATGTGGTGGATGCTGGTTGTCACACATTTCGGCACGAATCGCCAGATTTCTGACATTATGGCTCTATAGCATTTTTTTCACGACATTATAGCTTTTTCTTCTGGTTTGTTTATTATCACTTATATCTACATACATGTTTTTTGTTCTTTTTTTACTACACTACTTGATTATTTTATTCATTCGATTTTATTTGCCTATTCCATTTTGTTTTATTTATTTCATTAATTTAATTTTTTTTGCAATTAAGCTCCATACAAAACCATTTTAATCGGGAATCCTTATGATATATTTTTGTTTTTCTTTTTTCAAACGTCTTGCAAAAATGTTCTTCTGTCAGATAATTTTGGAATGGTCCGTTCGTGCATACCTACCGCAACTGCAGCACAAAAGCATATGAAACTTATAGTCTGTTTTTCTTAAAATGCTTCTAAATAATGAAAGTGAAAAGTGAGTGGTATTTTAGATTTTCACAATTTTTTGATAAACAATATATCATATAGAAATGAAAATTGGTGAGCATACTGACCTAACCCTTAACAATTTTTCGAGTGAAAAATTTTACAATGAGTGCTCTATGTAAACGATTTTGACAACGATACTGATTTGTGTCACTTTTCTATTCGGAAGCATTTTATAAAAAACAGACTATAGATGGCCAAATGACCTTAAAATAAACTATCTCAAATAGCAAAAACGATTTTAATACATCTAATGTGCATATTTTACATATGTAAAATGATGTGTGCGTTTATCCTAATGCATTGAGCTTTTTATTGTTCGCTGTATTGAGATTCGCTGTATTGAGATTTCGCTGTATTGAGAATCGCTGTTTTGAGACTTCGCTATTATGAGAATTGCTATATTGAGACTGTAATGAGAATCGCTGTTTTGAGTTTCGCCGTATTGGGTACACGCCGAACCTATGATCCGTTTTTTTACAAAACACTTCCAAATAGAAAAGTGACACAAATCAATACTGTCGTCAAAATCGTCTACATCTCTTATCGTGAAATTTTTCGCTCGAAAAATTGTTGAGGATGAGGTCAGTATGCTCACAAATTTCCAGTCCTATATGAAATATTGTTTATCAGAAAATCTGAAATACTACTTGCTCTCCACTTTCATTATTTAGAAGCATTTCAAGAAAAACAGACTATACAACCATTGTGCAGTCAATGCAAAAGAATTTTCTCGTCTATGAGCAGCGAACAGAACTGGAAATTTCTTCCTGGCTACTAGACAGTCAAAAGTCCTCGAGTAGTAGTGAGATGTCAACCAGTTCTATCCACATTAAAAGTGGATATGATTGTTTTTTCCATGATTTGGTCTCCATGTTCTCATGAACGAATTTAGCGGTTTTACAGTGTTTAAGTTTTTGATCACTTGAAAATTGCGTGCCATATTGAGCCTACTCCTTCGGTTGTCGCTCCATGATGGGCTACAGTGCCTCTGCCGAGCAGCGTATAGATAAATTCGCATCTCATACATGACGGCCCAAACTTAGGTTCACTCCAAGCGAAATTTCCATATCAAATCCATATAAATATAAACAGTCAAATACCAAGCAATGAAAATTCTGACTTTATTGATAGCAGTTCTACAAATAAAAATATACAAGGAATGAAGTTCCACAATCTATGTGATTTGTTATAAATATGATAAAAATGTGATCACGACCAACGTTTCGCGCTCAGATTAGCCTTTCACAGCTTGCTGTTTATTTTTTGATTCACTCGGATCCGATTCTTGTTCGAGTTGTTTTCCCAGATATTCCCTGAAGTAAAGAGTAAGAATCGAGCGAAACGAAAAAAACGATAACAAATGTTCGATGTTTGTCCACATATTTAAGCCGTTTAATCCAAACATTGGCGAACTTGACACTAACACACAGTATACGAAAAAAACTAATCCCATTGCTTTCAAATTTTGAACTTTACAGAGATTATGATCAGGTCAATAAGGACTGTACAGATTCGATATTATTACTACATTATTGATCTTTCGGCTGAGTAACTCGTTTTCTTCCCCATGGCATAAAATTTAGACGACACCCAAGAGCATGTTATCGTGGGCGTTCCCAAAACAAAATCTACCGCAGTTTTTGCATTGGCTAGTAAGTACAATTTCAATTTATTTTCTCCTGAGAATTTCAGGGAAATCGGATGTTTTTACTCTGGAATTAAACCCTACGAACGAAATTTGTCAATAACAAACGGACGATCCGGCAATGACGATTATTTTTCCATACCAAACGAAGACACTGGCACGAAAAAGTACTTTCTTCAAAATCGTTTGCATGGAACTTTTGATGTAGAATTTTTTACGTGAAAATTTTTACAGGTGTGAATTAAGTCGCAAGTTTCGCGGCTCCATATTACATGTGGCCCAACTAAAATATGCAGACTCATTTCCCGCTTTTATTTTCGGAGTAGTTCAAGAAAAACAGACTATGATAAATTGTACATTTATCTTACTATTTCCAGCTTTTCCGTTTTCATCTATCAAGCACGTCCAAGAAAAAGCTTTCAATATCTCAAAAGTCAGCTAAAAACTTTTTGAAGGATGGATTATGTATATCAGATGCGTGCATAATTCAGATAACCCAATCTTATACGTTTTCAGCAAAAACCATTTGAAAATGTCTTCTGGTTAAAAAATCGATACATATGAGGGACTCCATCTGCGGATATGCAGCGCATTGGCAAACATTTTATCTCACCAATTATGGACCATGATCTTTTGAACAGAGAGCAAAGCGTGATAACGAACATTCGGATCTTCATGCGTCAACAGTCTCATCACCAGTTGTTTACCGTTTAGCTGTTCAATAATTCTAAAGGGAAAAATTCCTTCGTCACCAATACTTTTATTGCAAAATCATTTTTTACGTTTTTCCTCGGGGATAGTGTCGAACGTATTCACCGATATCGTGAGCAGCGACACACAAAATCAGCGGGTCGTTAGCGATTTCTAGTAATCGGATTAGAATTCTATAAAAATGAGTTATCTACAAGTTTTGAACGTTCACACATTTCCATTTTTAGTGCTGTTGATTTTCTAACGTAGAAAGTTTGTACATTAATTTCCTGAAGCAAGATGACAGTCGTTTAGAAAAATTAACGGCAGAGATTGAAACATTTCGATTCAAAGTGCAATGTTGGTACGGAAAATCAGTCGCTTTTATCACCGTAACATTTCACTCAGCATGACTTCATCACATAGACATTTTCTAGAATTCAATACTTTTATGACCGTCAAATAAACTCAGGGACAGATTACTTAGTTCGATCAGTTCTAATACGTTACAAACAATGCGCCTCGATCTTGATCAAGACTGGGACACCAGCCGTTTTATTCGCGGATAATTTTCAACTTTTCGAAAAAGTCAAAACTTAATACCTTGCAATATGCATACGAGCGTAATACGTGAGCAAAAATTTGCAATTATAAAACCCTCAAAATTTGATTTCGAATTTTTAAACATCGAAAAATTCTGTTGTCTTCACAAATCAAATATCCACGTAACAGGTTTAAAATTCTAAGAAATCGAGACACTCATTTGCCAATACTCGCAGATCTAAACGTGTTTTTTAGAATCCAACTCAATCAACTGACTTTAATAATTCGAAATTCTTCTCGTTGAAACGCATCACATTTTCTTTCCAAAATTTCTCGGATTTGTGGACCGGATTCCATTGTAAACGGCCCGACTTCACTTCAGTCACATATTCGTCGAATGAACTGGAACAAAAAAATTTTAACTTCTAACGTCGAGAAAAATCTATTCCTCAATCTACAAAAACCTCAAATCTTGAACACTGTTTTGTAATTGATTGGTTAAAAATACTACGTCTTCTTGGAATTCGGCATCGTCGAATTTTTTGCTTTCCATCAATTCCAACGATTTTAATACTTTGCATTGTACCATTTGTAGGCCGCTTTCACGAATAATTTCACGATCTTCAGGTTTTTCGAGTATATTCTAAAAGTTAACAAAGCTAAAAATTCGAAAATGGATGAAAACGAGAAAGATTGCTTTGCCCTCCAATCATCTCAGTAACATAGATAAGTGAACTTACTCGGAATGAAGCCAGTATAATTCTTATGACTTTTTCTTTCGACGATTCCGTTAATATGTCAGCCAATGTAGGAATTACACCATATCTGAGAAAAACGTATTTCAATATACGCGAAAACACCAGGTATCTGTTGGTTTTGCTAGACTTTTGTTGCATACTCTAAACCACCCTGCACCCCCTACCCGCCTCGATAAAAGGTCCGAAAACCCTCCCCCTAGGAAATTCTTGCCGTACATTCACATGCCATTGTAGTATACGCGAATTCCGTCTAAAGTCAGGGTAGCTGTTCGCATCCCTAACTTTACTTTACAAAAAGTAGTTTTTTGGCTGATTAAATTTCTCGAAACAATTTTCTTCCTGACACAAGTACAAATTTTAGGAGAAGTCAAAATTCTGAAAATTCGCCTAAATAATTTCTTAATCGGGTGGTGCACGATGTTTTTTTACTTTACAAACGAAATGAAATGATCCAGAGCATAAACAAAAATTTTAGCTTCGTTTGTACCAGTACAAACGAAAATTTCAGCGCAAAAAAATTTTCATCACTCAACAGCCGTCAGTATTCTGTATCAATGGACTTCTTTGTTACGCGTCCGCATCCACAACGACAAACTATCAGCTATGGCATAATAATGAAAGCTTTTTGTGGGGTATTTTACTATTTCACTAGTGCATGTTCTGTACCTCGTGATCAGCTGTTTTATGTGTGTGCATTCGTAGTCTTCTTATATGTCTATCGTGAAAATGGCCAACATATTCATATTTCACATTTTGTCTGTCGCATTTTATTACAATGAATGTCTTTTTCAGAAAATTTCAGCAAATTTTCACTAATTTTGGAGTACAGACTGTTTTTGAGGAGTCGTTTGTAGCAGTATAAATGAACTGAGTACAAAAAAACATAATTTTTTATATTAATTTTTTAGATCAGATAAGCATTTATTCGCGCTTACCGGGGCATCTTTTCGGCAATACTAGAGTTGAAACTGAGGCACCACACACAAAATATTAGCTGGTACTGTAGCTGAAAGTTAGCTTTGCCACTCAAACACGATATTAATCTACAAAAAATAAATATAATCGTCTAAAACAATGAAAGCGAAATGAACAGCGTTAGAATGAGTTTTTGAATATGCTTTAGAAAAAAATGTGCCAATATACTGTAGTGAAATACAGTAATCACCACTGTTAAGACCTATGTTTACAGACGTTATCTTACGTCGATAAGCCATCAATATTCATAAACGCGTGACGATATTCGTCAATTCGGAGCATCATTTGTAAACAACGGACGTTCGTTTGGATATATTCATTACCCTAAAAAGAACGCACTGTAAACATAAAAAATGTGGTGGCTTTCCGATAACGATACCTAAAATATTGCAGCATAAAGTGAAATTATTTGATCAATATCGTAGTATGTAAAGAACTGTAAGCACAAAGGGACAAGCAGGTTGCGAACTGAACGTACATGTAACAGATCTCCATTGTCTGAGGGGGACCAAGCGACTTTTTTGGGGCCGGTGTAACCGATTCTTCAAAATTTTAGGGGGTCCCTGAAGGGAAAAATATCCATTTTTTCCACTAAAAAATATGGAAAACGGTTCAAAAAATAGTAATTTCTGTCTTGAAAACCCGTAAGAAAATGTATTCATGCTGCGGAGCCCCGAGAAAATTGACATTTTTCATAAAAATTGACGTTTTCCAGTATTTTTCTGACGATAAGTATGGGGGTTCCTACGACTACCATATGGCTCGCCATATGGCCGACGATTTCTGGGGGCGGTTCCAATGACACTACACCCCAATTACATGTTTGGAACCTCGTACTTTTTCTAGTTTATTATTTATTATTCTACCGTTTTTATTTCTTTTGTCAAGGAGACTCACTCTTCAGCTCAGTAAATCCATTTTTTGTAATGTTATTTTCTCTTCTTGGTGTTTGATTTTTTAAGAAATACAAACGATTTACCGGACTTCATAGTTCATTATTCATATCATTTGAAATTGTGATTACGTACTTAAGCTGAATAGAATATAGGCAGAACAGAGATGTTAACAACAAAAAATCGCCACGAAATTGAAATTTCAAAATTGTTTCTAGAGAAAATGATTTCAAAACGATGTTCTGTCTGACAACTTGTCTCACTGTCCGTTGTCCTTGTTGAGCTTCGGAAATTTTCATCAAATGATTATTCTACTGATCGCGGTAACTTACTATAATTCGCAATTGGTCTTTGAGCCAATTCAAATAATACATCAAATCAGGTCCGTCCATCAATTCTTGACTCCAACATGCCAACTTCGCGATTATTCTGCTAACCTATAAAATTCAATATGCACAAAATGCACTGATATCTAACGTCGAGGGGCCCGGACGTTGTATTAAATACTTGATTCAGCACGAAACCGTCGTTTCGACCTAACATCAAAATGAACGGTTCCCAAACGGACTGCTTTTGCTTACGAGCGTATGCCCAAAATATTTCGCATCTAGATCTGTCCTCCTTGAAAAAGAATTCTACCATTCCTATAACATTCTGAACAATGTATGACCGACATACTTACTAGCAGCATGTCGTCAATAAGCGTTAGAACGTATCGAACAGTTTGATCCTTTGAAATATTTGACATTAAGCTAATGAATGTTTTCGCACACTGAAGTAAAATTTCTATACATGTGACACATGATCTTTCTTGAAAATTCGGACATGCTTTTACTCACCTGAAGTCTACTTTTGTCAAGCAGAAAATTCTTCTCTTCCATTTTTTTGACTGATTCATATGCAGTTATAAAATTGTAATCGTCATTCGATATCATCTGACCCCTTGAAAGATGAAAGCTATCATAATTTTTTGATATTGATATGAGTTTTAAAATTCACTGCGGCTTTTGCACTGATTAGTGTATCCACAGTAGCATATTCTAAAATCTGATTGTAGCTTTTTTTTATACTATCTACTGGATATAATCGATAAGGAAAATACATGCAATTCATGGAAGTGAGAGTACTTTCTAGCCTACCAACAAATAGAAAAAGAACTCTTACTGTAAATAAGATTTCCAGTTGGGCTTATTAACACGAACTTCTTGGGCTTCCATTTGCAGTTTGCTCGTCGCCGTGATCATGTCTAAATGAGGGGACGAAATTACGAGTAACACGTACAACGAAATAAAATAAACACATCGAACACGCAGACAACTTACCAACGGCGTGACGATCTATTTCCTCTTTTATTTCTTGAACTTTTTCAGGCGGTAAAATGGCCTTTTCGGAGGCAACTTTTGGCATAGCCATTTTTTATATAAATCGGCAATATTGTTTTCAGTTTCTTCTAAAAGGAACAGTATTAAGTTAGGCGAATTCTCTCACGAAGCAAGAGTGTGCTCTTCGCAAGTTTCCTATCACCACTACTCAGGGCCGTGCGCAGGATTTTTTCATGGGGGGCGGACTAGATTTTTTTACTGAATAGCCCCAGAAAATGTCGATCTTACGCGGATATACTGTGTGCATAAGCAAAGCAATTACAGTATATTATACTATTGATTGCTATGTTGATTAATGATTATAGGCAAACACACTTCCCCGTACGGAAAAATAGTTTGAGCTTAATCTGTGCAGCATTAATCTTTGTCTATAAACCTGTCATCAATATATTGTATCACTTTCTATACAATCCGCAACAAGATACATGTACCAGTGGGGGAAGTACCACAGGAACGTCACTAACGAATCGTCAACCATACAGTAATATCTAGCACGACTTGTCAGCCATACGGCTATCGTCTAAATTTGTTGTTATTCCAAAAACTTATAGCAAAAAAGCCAAGGTTTTTTTACAAGCCGATTGCAATGTACAACTTTAGGAAAAAATTTAGTTGCATAGTTGAATTTTTGCTTGCTTGCACTAAAATTGATAAATTTGGTTAATATTATCAGAAAAAAGATTGAAAGTAATTTTTTCGTACTTTCAATTCGCGTCAGTTTTAAACTTTTAAAACTAAACTTTATGAGTTTTGGAGAAAAATAATAAAAAGGCTGGCAAGACTAACTTGTTCGGCGAATAAACCCGAAAATCTTAATTTTAGCATTTTCAAAAAGCTGAAAATTGAACTTTTTCAGCTTATTCTTCTGCAACTGGTATCGATGATGGTGATTTTTTCGCCATTTGGCGAAAGAAGTCAAACGTTTTTCGCGATTTTCACATTATGTTTCTTGAGCTTGTTTGAATATTCTAATAATCTGAGACCAGTAATTTAGCACTCATAATTATATATTAAAAGAGATTGTTTTCAAATGATCTAGAGCATAAAAAGCGCGGCAGATATTTATCTCTGATTCTAATATTGATTGATTTTATTAGTCGAAAACAAAAGTAAACAACAATATGAAAAGCATTACAGTGAAACACAAAATATATAACGAAAATTTTTAGGCCAAACGAAAGTAAGAAAATGCTCAAAAATAAAAAAATCACAGATTGGACACGGTTAAAAAACGGAAGGAAAAGAAAAGTTTCAACGTATTCTGAATGATCGAACTTACAGTAAAGAAAAATTCGGTTGTTGGGCACCCTGTTGATGCCAATTCGTGTGGGGAAATCGACATGCAAATCGACGAAAGGGACGACCAGCGGCGCAGACATTTGCATAGAAATGGAGCGCCAAAGAAAGACCCAAAGTGATAGTGAAAATCATTGTTCACTATATTCTCGTTTTATATTATATTTTTGGCTATTTTTGCTGGCGTCCCCAAATACAATTTTCCCAGCAACTTGTGTTGTTCGTAAATTATTTACTGTGGTATACCCACATTCTTTTTACATATTTCGTCGGACTTATTGTTTGATATATTTGTTTATTCATTTAGATTATTCGCATCGACGAAGGCGGAGGGCCAGAGGCCCAGGCGCCAGCTTACACCAGGTGAGCTTTGGGAAACCCCTGTCGGGTTATACCCAAGTAAGTTTATCCCTGAGGGGATTCCTTGTCTCAGCTAGGAGACTGCCGAGGTCCTTGGTAAGGCCCCCGTATTTAGAACAAAGTTTATCTTTGTTGTTGTAGGTCTGGGGATAACCGGACTGTTGCACTATCACCGAGGCTTAGCCAAGGGATCAGTTCTAACAGGTCAGTTCAGACCCAATCTTTTCTTATGCCTCTTAAGGAAAGACCTGCACAACAAGTGGTGGCTTTTAACTCCTTACCACAGAACTTCGTAGTCAGACTAGGAGAAAAGAAAATCCTCCAGGCTACTATCGAAAGTTAGCAGGTTTCAAAATGCCTAATGAAAGGATACCGAGAGGTAATACTTTGCATAGATCACCACCCAGAGTGGCGAGTGCTGGGAATCTAGTCAATTTGGGAGACGGAGATCAGCAACGGCATGCTGCTCCGGACCCAGTGATCCCAGATCAAACTCCCGCGAGGGTTCAACCATTGCAGCAGAATGCAATGCATTTTATGCCGCAAGATGCAGGCGTACCAATTGACCGACCACCAGCGATTGCCATCGATCCGCAAGAGGCAGGCCCGGCGAACCCGAACCCAAATGCCGATGGACCGCCGCAGCGAAATTTCAAAAGGTCACTGCCGCCAAAGGTCGAATTAGCAGGACCAAAAAGGGACGTCGTTACGCCCGAAATTCGACCAAATCTGGAAGAAAGGGACCCCGAAATCGATCAACGATTAGAGAGGATTCCCCAGGAACAAGAGCGATTCCAACCGCAGGAAAGAGCTCCCGAGATGTCCAATCAAGAGTTGGCGACGCAGCTACGCGAATTGAAAGGGACCGTCGAAGCCTTGTTGGACATAATCGCGAATGCGGCCACAGAGGACAATAAAAGGGAAGCCGACAGGAGCCGGATAGACAGGTTAGACCATGTAATAGAGGTGCAGAAAGAGACACCCGTCTCGCTGCTGAAATGAATGCAGGCGCAGGGCCTAGTAATAGGCCTGAATATGATGAAGGGCAAAGGCTTAACTTTGAGCCCAAAAGTTGGAGAGGTCCAGCTAGAGATCTTCGATTCGAAGGAGCTGAGCAATCAGCAGACTTCAGGAATCAAAATCAGATAGCTTCGCAGCATCCAACTTTAACTAGAGTGGTCTATGATGGTAGAGGAAATATAGTTGATCCAAATACCCTTAGACCAGATCAATTGGCATGTTTCCCATATAGGGACTACAGGTTTGACAGAGACAATATCCCGTCAAATCAAGGAGGTGTACCACCTCAACGAGATCCAAATAGAGTTATGCTGCAATCCCTCAACTCTGATATTGATCCAGTATTAACAGCAGCTTATGATCAGAGGGAGATGCCAACAAATAATTTGGCACATGAGATTGTAGTCAGGAATATCGTTAAAGGTGTGTTACCCAAACTTTTAGATGAGGGTATGGTAAATCAGCAGGTGCTTAGCTTCTTAACAGCACTTGAAGGGGAATTTCGTAGGGATACACCCGAGTCAGCTAAGTATGAAGCACTGCTGAGGCTTTCTAAAGGTAACCCGAAGGCTGTTGCAGGAGACAACATGACCTATAGGGAGGCCAGGAGAGCCATTATAAATGTCTTTGCACCTGAATGTAACCTGGAAATGTTAACCAGGGAGTTATTCGAGATCCAACAAAGACCCAATGAACAGGCCGTAGAGTTTCTAAAAAGGGTCAGCATATTAGTGGAACTTGTAAAAGGTGATTTAGACTATCAGTCTAAACAGAGACTGATCATTGACACCTTCATATATAAGAGTGACCCCACGTTCCAGTCTGAACTTAAGAATTCAAAGCATACCTTTAGAACTTGGTATGACCTAGCAGTTGAAGTTCATGACATTGAATGAAGATAGAGGAATGCCTTTCAGAGATATGGACCTAAGGGTACACAGCAGGATCCTATTGTAATTAATGAAGTAGGTATGCCTAGTGGGCATGATCCTGAAATTGCAGTAGTTGCTAGGAACCAGTCAGAAGGATATCAACAAGGCCAGAGACAAAGGTTTCGGCAACCATATCAAATTGTAGGTAATCAGGTACAGCCTCAAACCTAAAGGTCAAGGAGTGATTCTCCTGAGATAGAAGAGATTCCAGTGCGGGAAGCCCCTAGGGCTCAGACCGAAAAAGGTAAGAAAGAATCTCTTCTATTGAAAATTTCTAAAGAGATGGTACAACTCATCGAAAGGTTCGACCAGCTCCAGCAAAAGGTTGATAACAGGCAAGCGGAAAATCGGTCTGATGTGGCCATACCTAGTACCAGTCAGGGAGGTCAAGTTTCCCGAGATCCGACAAAGCCATGGTGTGAGTTCAATAAGAACATAACACATAATACTGCAGACTGCAGGACATTGAGAGTATTGTCCTAGCGCAGGAGCAGAGGCAGAGCCAGCTTCCCTACCTTCAACAGGGGAGGCTTCAACAATTTTGCTAGAGGTAACTATAGAGGTAGAGGAGGTTACCCTAATGCCAATTTTAATAATAGAGGCAGAGGTGCATATAATGTGGGCTATTCAGGTTATCAGGATAGCCATGAGAGTTACCAACAGAATTCAGATTATAATGAATTTCTGGAGTTTAAAAAACAGAAGGAGCTGCAGAAGCAGTTCCAACAGATGCAGCAATATCAACAACAAGCTGCATTACAGCAACTTCAGCCGCCTCAGGCTATTATGGGTCCGACTCAGACTCGTCAACAGGGTCAATTCACAAATCAGCCACCCCAAAAGGATTATTTGAGTGTAATGGTTGCAAGGCAATCACAAATGAGTCCTTTAGGTGAAGTAAATCAGAGAGTGAACTGTCCAAATGTTGTATTAGGTAGTATTGTGCAAATGAATGCAATTGCACCACAATCTGTAGTACCATCAGTACAAGTAGTAAGGAGAGGCACACCAGCTAGTCCTCAGGAACAACATTTGCTGGATACGTACCCCCAAACAGCCCCATTCCATATTGAGGTTGTTATAGGAGGTCGTAAGACACTGGCTTTAATTGACACAGGAGCTCAGAGCACTGTCATGTCAGCTAAGTTTCTGAAAGAAACTTTGGGCACGGATTACACTGAATATCCGAGGATATTAAATGTTACTGTAGCCAACGGTAAGGCAGTCCAAGCCTATGGGTATATCCAATTTAGGATGGATACATTGTGTGGACAATTCCCGGTTAAAGCAATTGTTATACCTGAAGCAGGTGAAAATGTAATTGTGGGTACAGACTTTTTGGCTCATCCTCAGGTAGGAGCCATAATAGATTTCAGGAATAGGACGATGACGCTCAACAACCGTCAACAGCGGATATACGTGATGCCAGACCAGCCCCAATCGAATTGTGGAGAGGTCATGACCACGAGCGCCACCGAATCCACGGCGAGCGCCGCCGACCAATATCAGCCAAAGATTTGTCTGCTAAAGGTTTCGGTGCCAGTGGTGAGTGTGAATCCCATCTACTTACCTAGTGGTGCTGATATACTTCTGAGAGCAAAGCTTTGGGATAAGGTAGGCGAAAATCGCCTAAATGGAATCATAATAGAGTCTGAAGAGAATGAAGAAAGGTTCCACATTGATAGTACCATAGTTGATGGTACCAGAGATGATTTTGTAGTTATGGTATCCAACAACACAGGATCAGGATGCCATTTGAAAAGAAATCAAATAATTGGCCATACTAATTCAGTGTTGTGCGATACTGATAACCAAGATCAACTAAAGGGGAAGATAGTTGAGGATTTGGAGAAGCTGCAAACTTGTGCAGTTCAAGCTAGACCTGAAGCTCCTCAATCGGATGAGAAAGCATTTAAGGAAGCTTTGTACAATATGCTGGCTAAATCCAACATACCATCAGAGCAATTGGATTGGAGCAAGCTCTACGATGTCTCGCAAAATATAGAGACGTGTTCAGCTTGCCCAATGATCCTCCAACTACTACACCCTACTTGACCTGTAAAATAAATACAGGCGATGCAGCATCTGTGGCAAAAAGGTACCACAGGACTGCCATAAATTTACGGCCACATGTTCGTGAGCATGTCCAAGATATGCTTAAAAAGGGTGTAATTGAGCCATCAAAGTCGCCTTGGGCAGCTCCGTTATTCCTTGTAGGTAAAAAGGATGGTACCAAGCGACCAGTAGTGGACTTTAGGGGTATAAATGATGTTACCAAGGATGATAAGTATCCCATTCCTAGAATGGATGACTATCTAGACTGTTTAGGTAAAGCAAAATTTTATACCACCTTAGATCTCAAATCAGGGTATTGGCAAGTGCCAATGGATGAGGAAAGCAAAGAAAAAACTGCTTTAATATGCCAAGAAGGGCTGTATCAATTTAAAGTCATGCCCTTTGGCCTAAAGAATGCGCCAGCTGAATTCCAGCGTATGATGGAAGGAGTTTTGCATCCATATGTGTGGAAAGTCTGTCTAGTTTACATAGACGATATTATTGTGTTCTCAAATACGTTTGAGGAACACCTAGTTAATCTAGAGCTAGTCCTGCAAGCTCTAAGAAAGGCTCATTTGACCTTGAAAGCGGAGAAGTGTGAATTCATGCCTGAGAGAGTTCATTTTTAGGACATATCTTAAATTCGGATGGAGTTTCCCCAGATCCGAAAAAGGTCAAAGCTATAAATGATTTCCCATTCCCAGAGTCTAAATGTAAACTGCAAAGGTTTTTAGGTATAATGCAGTGGTGTAAGAAGTTCATACCAGGGTTAGCTAAACATGCTGAACCATTGTATAAATTAACTGGGAAGAACTGTGTCTGGGAAATTACGGAGGTTCACCATCAGGCTTTTAGGAGCCTGAAAGAAGCACTATTGTCAGTGCCATTCCTAAGGTATCCGGTTTTGGACGGGTCTGCGGACTTTGTCCTTCAGACAGATGCCAGCGGAACGGCACTAGGAGCAGTCCTTTACCAGGAGACCAAGTCCGACCGCTGGGTAATTGCCTATAACAGCAGAATTTTAAAAGCAGACGAGAAAAAGTGGCCAGCCACGGAAAGAGAGTGCTTGGCAATAGTGTATGGCTTAAAGTTATACAAGCACTACCTAGTAGGTCATAAGGTGATCATAAGAACTGATCACAAACCTTTGTTGTCAATGAAGGTCAATGCCATGACCAATGGTAAGTTGAAGAGATGGTACTCATTCATCTCTCAGTTCAACCATAAACTAGAGTATGTGCCTGGAAAACAAAATGCCATGGCAGACTTTTTGTCAAGGATGGATGAACCAGACGATCAAGTGGAAAAGATACCGCCGAAATGGGAACACATGTTCTCAAAGGATAAACGAGAGTCTGAAAATCTGAAAGATCTTGAGGGACAGCTAATTGAGAAAAAGCATCTCAATTTGGTAAAGAGATTCAGAATTCTGACAGATCGGAATCCTGAAGACGGTACTCCGTTATATCCAGAGCCAAAAGGTAAGAATAATCAGAGGACTGAAATAAGTCCGAGATTCACCCAGATATATCCAGAAGATTCTGAGGGTGATCTAGAAGCAACCTCGCCTGCAGACTTGGTGAATGCTGTAACTACAAGGAGCATGGCGAAAGAAGCGGAGAAGAGTGATCAGGCTCAGGTCCAGCCTGATGGCAATCAGGTCAATGAAAAGGTAAGTAAGGGAAACCAGGAAAAGAGTAAGGAGAAAAGAGTAACCTGGTTATACCCAGAGAAAGAACAGGAGTTTACTTTGGCAGACCCCAAAGAAAATGAGTTGCCAAAAGGGCTAATTAGAGATGATCTCATGGCCCTCTTGCAGAGAAAAGATGAGGTACTACGACCATACTTTGATAGATTGGGTCCAAATGGGACAACCAAGTATCACAGTGGATTTTATATCCAAAATGAAGTGTTATACCGCGAAGCCGGACAGGGATCGGATGATCAGGTGGTCCTTCCATCCTGCCTTAAGGACAATACTTTGCACCAGTACCACGGTGCCGTAATGATGACTCATCAGGGGTTCAAAAGGACCCTTGCTATGATTAAAAAACGGTTCTGGTGGCCTGGAATTGAAAAGGATGTCAGGCACTGGATCAAGTTTTGTCCAGTTTGTCAAATGGCTAATCAGGGAAACACGGAAATTCCTCCACTGATACCAATTATTCCACAAGGTCCTTTTGACATAGTATCAGTGGATATCGTGGGTATTTCTCCACTCAGTGAGAAGAGACCGTATGTCATAGTCTTTCAGGACTATTTTACAAAGTGGGTTGAAGCTGAACTGATCCCGGATCAGTCAGCTAGCACCGTTGTAGATACTTTTTTACAAGCTATTGTATTTAGGCATGGGACTCCACGGAGATTACTCAGCGATAGAGGAGGTTGTTTTACCTCAGATCTGATGAAAGAGATCTGCAAGTTATTATAGTGTCAGAAAATTTTTACAACAGCCTACCATCCACAAGGAAATCGTATGGTAGAAAGGTTCAACCAGACACTCATTAAACAGCTCAGAAAGGTGGCCATTGAGGAAAAAGATAACTGGCCGAGATACTTGATAGCCGTGGTGTTTGCATATAATGCCACACCACATGCAGCCACGGGGCAATCCCCATTTTCATTGCTTAGAGGTCACGAGGCAACCTTCGGGTTAAACTTATCGAAAGCATACGACATTGTAATGCCGGACAGCAATGCAGAGGCATACAAATTCGTGTTGACCAATCATTTAGTCAACCTTTACGAGGATATTGCCAAAAATATCCAGAGTGCTGCCGAAAAATCGAAGAAGTACTTCGATAAAAAGTCCAAGCAAAATGGGTTCAAGGAAAATGATTGGGTTCTGCTCAAAGTAGACAAGCAGAAAAAATTAGGACTACCATGGTCCGGTCCGTTCATAGTTACGGACATTTCGCGAGAAGCGGAGAACGTTGTCACCATTGTACATTGGGACAACCCGCTAAATCGCCAAACAGTTTCAATCAGCAGGTTGAAACATTTTCGTTATGAGACCACTAGGGTCTTGCCGCGAATAGCGCGAGCCAATCAGGACGCGCCACGTGACGAAAATACGTCACTTTCCAATATGGCACAAACAGTTACGACTGGAGCACCAAACAAAATGAAATCATTTGGAAATTCGCTCAAGGCGAATCTATGCGCGATCTCGCGCTGATTTTATTTTATTTATGTATATATCTCGCGCGTGTAGGTACTAATTTTAAATTAAATATGTATTATTTTGTAATATTTATCGCGTTAAGTATTATTCATATTAATTTTGTAAATTTTTCATATTTATTTCAAACTTTGGGAAAAATTCTTCGGAATTTTAGACCAAAGTGTCAACCCAAAACGTTTCCGACATTTTTCCGAAAAATATCATTTACAAAATTTTTCATTTTTTCTAAAATCAAATTATAGCTGCCCCGCTTATCTGAATTCTAAACTTCCATCCGAAGGAAGAAGTAAAATATTCCCCGAATCGCGATAAAAAGGAAATTAGCAGAATTGCTATATTAAACTTTTTCAGCGTTCAAAAAATTTTAAATTTTATAAATTTATTATTGGAAACAAAACATTTCGACGCGAAAGGAAATGGGAAAAAGCGCGCCGAACCGCCAACAAGCTCCGACGCGTGAGTGGTCACACACAGAGCGCCACCTCGAATATGGCAGGGCCCAGCACGGCCAAGATAATCGTTTTTCCTTCATCGACGGTAAGTTTCGAACTTATTTTTATCAAATATTCTTGAAAACCGCAGGTAATGCCCAGAAGTCACTAGAAGACCAGCTCGGCGCCCCAAAGGGCAGACGAGGTTAGAACTTAGAGGGAACGAAAAATGGGAGTACTGAGAAGTGGAAGCTGGAAGCCAAGCAGGGAATTTCCAATTTGGAAATATACCTGATACCACCGAGAGCTATACGATTCAAGGGAAACCTAGAACCTTGGGTTCAGCCCGTTTTAAAGTTTTATCATCAAAAATTTATCAAAAATTATTTATTTTCAAATCAAATCAAATTATATCACTTTTTTGATATCTAAATTATTAAAAATTATCAATTTCGAGCGCTATAAAAATTGTAAATACAGCGCCATAAATGGAGCGTAGTTGGTCGCTCAAGCAGCTGGTCAGAGATTGGTGTCCGATCAAGTGGTGGACAATCGGATCAGGTCTACCCTCCCCAACATATAGAGGTAGCAAGGGTAAGATTTGGTAAGGTGTTAGTTGCCTACCAGCTCAATGTTTGTATATCAGTGGCTCACCTAACAACCTGCACTAAATTTATTTTCTGCGAAACTTAACTCGCTTGGTGTTGTGGTGCTGGTGTAGTATAGACCCTAAAATGCGCTGAAAAAAGGGGAATAAACACTAAAATTAATAATATCTTATGTTTAGATTATAACGTCAAAAGGGCCGTGCGAATCCATGAACTGGATCAGTGGTTTAAAGCCACATTTGGGTACTGGCCGGCTAATCCCAAGGAACCAAAATTGGTAGACATCGGGAAAGTCAGCCAGACACTCCACTTTATCCGAGAAGTATCAATCTTCAGAGGACAACCAGTTTGTGGATTCAATGTCGAAAAAGTCAACCAGGATAAAGTCGCCGCCTTGTTTAAAACGAGAGAGGTCGACAATCCTATGGGAAAGCAGTTTGCCCGATACATGAGCTTCGCGTTAACAAATGGTCAAACCTACGTTATTGATACGACGTCGATGATGCTCAAAGAATGGACCAGCCTCCACGACTTTTTGAATTCTGACATGCTCTTCGCCGGATATTCCGTATTGGAGGACTTGGTAAGTATCTATAACGTATGTGGTGCAGGGCGAGACAATAAGGACAGAGACAAAACTGTGCCCTTACAGGAATTTCTTAGAAAGACCAAGGGTCGATACTTTGATTTAGATCGTTTCGCTCTAACCATGGTAGGGGTAAACCTGGAGAAAAAATGTTTTCAGACAGGTATCTGTCCCGAAACCTTTCGGTTAAAGGGACTGTTCACGGAATTCTACCTGATAGATGTGGGCCCCTATCAGTATGACTTTTCATTAAAGGCGAACCGTGATCGGTTTGCCAAAAGAGGTATATTGCCGGAAGAGCTTAGGTACGCCGCTGTAGACGCATATTACTCCTTATTGGTCATGTTTGCCGCGATTCACTATGGCATGGCCGATCAGCTGCTCATGCAAATGCAGATTTTCGACCATGACAAGGTGGATCCCAAACAGATCAATACCGTTGCTCTACATTTTTACCAACAATACTTAATGATTCCGGGCAACGTTAATAGAGAAATGGGGCTAGGTACCCCAGTCATGGAAACCGATCAGGTACAGCCGAATATGGTCTATCACATGATGAAATGTGAAATGTATAACCGTTGGGCTGTACAGATGCAGGGAAATAACACTGGTTATTATACCGCGCCCACGAAGTGTAATCCAATTCATCTTCAGGGAGTTCAACTGCCAAGTGGCTTCTATCCACTGCTCCCAAGAGATAACAAACTGATGAAGGACGATGGGTACTCTACAGATAGTGATCCCGACGAAATCCAGGATGTCCAGATACCAAACTGGGTTAATATTTCGAAGGATATCTTGGAAAATCTCAAGTCAGGTGGAACCTATTGGGATTTAGATGGAAAAATTTCTTTGACTTTGTATGAAAACGCCAAGCTATACTGGCAACAGGCCGGGAAGCCCGATCAAATACCTGAAGAGGTGTTTTCAGCAAACAACCACTACCCAGTGGGTATCGAAGGTCATAGACAGGCCTACAAGACCAATTTTTATACGCCAAACTTGGCAAAAATTTCAGGTATGTTAGATGAGCGAAACTTTGCGGAGTTAGAGGTCATCTGTAAATTTATGCCATTGGCCTATCATTTGGCATGGCCTCACTCGAGAGCGGAGTGCGATTATGAAACTAGCGCTCTGCTGAACTACAACTTCTTAAACAGTTATACCAGAGAAGGACAGGAGATGATAAAGCGAATGTCCTGGAAGTCAGGCGACCGCCTGGCTTATTATTTAGAGTTAGCAGCAACGCTACCGCCGTCGGAACCCCGCTTTCCATCTAAAAAAGGGGTATACGCATGGCAAAATCGGTTCGGATTTGTCCCCTTACGATTTCGAGAAGCCGAGGAAATATTGCAAATCGGCGACGACAAATCATTATTGAAGGACGGAGCCTACAAGGTAAACCCTTACTTTTATGTAACTTTTTACTACGTAGGCTTCGAGACTTTGACGCCGGGACTGCGGTATCTGATTACGGAAGACGCATCACCGACCGATTACCCGATTACGTACGCACTGAGAAATCCGCTCGAGCTCAGACCGGAGTTTGTTAGCAAAAGCTTCCGGGAGAGAACAATTGCTTCGGAGATGCCCGGGTATACACTAACATATACCCCAGCCGGTGAGTTAATATCTAAGGTACCGGTAAATCGTCCCTCTACTTCCCAAACGGCGCAAGCCGGAGGGACGGGACAGGTTAAAACGCAGCCGCAAGCGCCAGCGCCAGTGGTCAAAGCTACACCAGCTTTGGACACTGCTGCTACGCAGGCAGCCGCAGTAGTAGTCGTGGTGCCGCCACCAACGCAACCAGCGGTGGCACAGCCGACTCAAGTGCCTCAAATACAGCAACCGGTTGAGCCTGAGCCAGAGGTTGTCACCATTATGCAATCTGTACCTCCGGCACCAGCTGTGTTACCAGCTAAAGTAAAACAGCTCTTGCCGAAGATACGAAATTCAGACTCTGAGTCCAGTTCAGAGGAGGATGTTGAAGAAGAAGAGGAAGGTGAAATTCTGGAATCTGAGGGCCAGACATCAGAAAATAAGGATGCGATGGAGGCCAAGACTCAGAAACAGGCTATTGAGGAGGAGAAAATCCAGACTCAGATTGATGAAGCAGTTACTAAAATGTCGGGAATTGATGTCAGACTGGAGAAGATGCAGGAAGCATCCCAGGAGATACCTGTGAAGGCCAAAGATCCTAAGGATCACGACAGACAAGCGAAGCACGAGGCCCTACACGCCAAAATCCAAGAACAGAAAAGGCTGACGCAGCAGGAATTCCTGCGTCAGAGGGCAATCCAAAGGAAGCTGAAGGAGCAGGCACTAGCCGATGACAGCTCAGATTCAGCTATTGCAGCAACAGAGCTAATGAAGAGGGGAAGAATTGCCGAGGAAGGTATTCCTGGAATTTATTCCCCAGATAAGGTTCAGCAGATGTTAGCTGAAGGTATGTCGGAAAAATTTATCCGACACTTGGCCAGGGAAAAGGTAAGGCGCAGAAAAAGGATAGGTAAGGCCAGACGACGCAGACTTGCAGCTCAAGATCAGCAGCAACAAGGAGCGGCCGCCACCGGTTCTGAGAACGACGCCTACGATACGGCCGAGGAAACCACGACCCCACAATATTCGACGAGTCAAAAGTCGAGAACGGAGACTACGAAAAGTCAGACGAGGACGGAGACTGCAAAGAGTCAGACGCGAATGGAGACCTCCAAAGGCCAGACGAAATCGGATAGGACAACAGGGTCCACTGCAACTCTTTCGTACACTCAGACGCGAACGGTATCGAAAACTGGCGGAGAGGTTAGTACTCCATCTGGCAAGAGCAAATCCGTGCCCTCCAGCTATACCGCAAGAACTAGCAAACCTGCAGGAAGCGTATTGGTGAAGCCCGATCTTGAATCGGAGGAAAAGTTGATCAAGAGGGTCAAACTGAATGTGGTAGGTAGTAGACCCGAAAGGGAGCCACAGCAGTTTGTCACTCCTGGTCAATTAGCTGAAACTCTGATTGATTATTGGGAGTGGCAACGGGAACAAAGGCGCTTAATTGGACCGATCTCATTCAAAAATCCAGAAGTCGCCAATTATTTCGCCTTTGATCGCCAAGAACGGCCGATCATTTATAGAATGGTCAATGACGCTATGGCCGAAATTCATGAAAATTACCGCCAGCAATTTGAAATGCAAGGTGGATTTATGTTTGACGGAGAGCGCATCCCTGAGGAAATCTGGGAATGGATCATTTTAATTCTTATCCCCAGATGGCTTCAGGATTATGATGCCTCAGACGTTTTTACAGCCATTAGGTACGTGACCCTAATGATCTTTCTACAGTTGGGCTTCGCTCTGATCACGCCAATGGCAATTGGTAGGTGGTATGCCCAGGCGTGTTCGTTTGCGAACAGACAACTAGTCGTTGAGGCCCAGGGAAACCGTGTAGACGATGTCTACATTGCAGCCTTTAATCAATATATTTTTATGGGCTCGCAAAGGTTAAACCAGATGGGTGTTAAGAGGAAGGCACCAGGCGATGACAGGTCGCAAGCTGATAAATATCAGCGAACGGCTGCCAAGAGCCCAAGTAAGTTTAAGGTGCCTAGACTCCCTCCGGCTAAGAAACAACCGCGGACGATACAACAATCATCGGCTATGACCAGCCAGAGGTCATATAGTGAAGCTGCTAGCACTTCTTACAAAAGTCCGCTTTCTCGGTCAAAATCAATTTCATCAAAATCTCTCAACTCAACTTTCCGGACTCAAAAACCACAATGCAGCAGCTCCACTAGCAGTGGTCAAAGGCAGCAGGGGAGAGACGATATGTTCTTAAACCCGGCCCCCTACAGGGCTAGACCGGGGTATGACCAAGGTCAACCCAGAGGAGGCTTCAGAGGGCGCCCTCAGCGACCTTACAGAGGCCGAGGAACCTGGCAACACCAAGGTCAAGACCCGGATGCGCAGTTCCACAATCGGAACTTCATGCCGCTTGGTAGACGCGGCGGAAGTCAGCAAGGCCAAAATCAAGGCCACGATGGAGGTCAGACCCGAGGCCAACCAGGTCAGAGGGGATACTATCGAGGTAGACCTCGAGGAGGTTACCGAGGCGGCGGGCAGCAGCAGTAATAAGCCGCACAAATTTTGGCCCAAAAATCATCTTTTCGCATTTATATTTTTATTAATTTCATAAAATACAAAATCCAAAAACACTAATAAAATCACAAAAATCCAAAAAAATCAAAAAACATAAAATCCAAAAATATTATTTAAATTTCGGTGCTGCTGGCCAACTAAAATTTTCTTTTTGACAAACCGGTGCAAAACGCAACCGCAAAAATATTTTTAACTTTTGGCCACATTTTTGCTCAATTTTTAGGGCATTTTAAATTTTGTGATACTCGTACATTCCCGCGTCGTCTTTTTGTATCGTCATATAATCTCGTATTTTAGTTTAATTTAGAAAAAATAGAGACGCGGGAAATCGATTTGCATGCGGTTAGACCCACGGCCAACGAATTGACACAGCATGCAGACCGAGCGGTCGAGCCCGAAACCGGCCACATTCGGCACCGACGTCTACGTCGTACTCCTTAGGGCAGGAGGTTATTCCATCAACGCCGAGGTCAAAATGGGCGTCACTTGCCAGCCATTGCGGCGAAGCCCTTGGTATTTGTTGTGTCCAACGACCAGCACAGGAGTCTGATTAGGACAGACTGTGAAACGGGAGTCCGAGTGAGACAAACTGTTTATCAGGAGTCAGCCGGGGTTGTAGATTTTTTCCTTTTTGATTAATTCTTTTTAATGCCGGGGTAACCCGGCCAAAAGTTTTTTTTTTCTACCTCCCGTAGGTCGGTTTCGACGCGTGAGGGATGTTGGGCACCCTGTTGATGCCAATTCGTGTGGGGAAATCGACATGCAAATTGACGAAAGGGACGACCAGCGGCGCAGACATTTGCATAGAAATGGAGCGCCAAAGAAAGACCAAAAGTGATAGTGAAAATCATTGTTCACTATATTCTCGTTTTATATTATATTTTTGGCTATTTTGCTGGCGTCCCCAAATACAATTTTCCCAGCAACTTGTGTTGTTCGTAAATTATTTACTGTGGTATACCCACATTCTTTTTACATATTTCGTCGGACTTATTGTTTAATATATTTGTTTATTCATTTAGATTATTCGCATCGACGAAGGCGGAGGGCCAGAGGCCCAGGCGCTGGCTTACACCAGGTAAGCTTTGGGAAACCCCTGTCGGGTTATACCCAAGTAAGTTTATCCCTGAGGGGATTCCTTGTCTCAGCTAGGAGACTGCGGAGGTCCTTGGTAAGGCCCCCGTATTTAGAACAAAGTTTATCTTTGTTGTTGTAGGTCTGGGGATAACCGGACTGTTGCACTATCACCGAGGCTTAGCCAAGGGATCAGTTCTAACAGGTCAGTTCAGACCCAATCTTTTCTTACGCCTCTTAAGGAAAGACCTGCACAACACGGTTAGTCTAAGAAGCGCAGATTACAAAATGTAAAGAACTAAGGCTTCCCAATGAAACTTGGAAAAATCTGTTTTGATAATTTTATTCTTAAAAAATTATAGACTGGAAGAATTGATACTACCCGAAGGAAGGCTGCTCCATACATTGATATACATGTACCTGTTAAAAAATTATATAATCTCAAATTCGTTTTTGCTTCACCAGCATACATGCCCATAAGGGGGTAGGGGGGGGGTAAACCTGCATACCTGAGACCCTGGCCACCCCCCTGAACTTTTCTCACGACAAGTTTTTTGACGATTTTTGTGCATATGTCGTATGAAAAACAGGCTTGCAAAACTTTTTTTTGTTTTTTTGCTCACCCACCCCCCATACCCCCTTGGAAAAAAGTCCATGGACCCTCCCCCTGGAAAATTCTTGTCGTGCATGTCTGTTCACCAGTAATAAGCCTCAGGTCGTGTTGGCTACGTGAGTTGAAATAACAATTCAGTATGAAAAATCATTTTTGTCAACACAAGTATGATCCTTAATAACTTTAAACGTCAAGGAAAGGGCTGCATTTATTCTGCATGTTTCAAGTAGTTCTTGATAGAAAGCTTTCGATCGTTCCTCAAACGAAAAGCTATATCTCTAACAAATAACCTCTTAGTAAATTTCCTTGTACATTTCCGATCAGCTGAATTTCATTCACATAAAAAGGATTCCACACGGTGGAGCAGTACTCAAGTATAGGTCTCTGGCTTTGATTAAACTGTTTTGTTCCTGAGAATGAAGCCTTTGAGGATCAGGGAACACTTTTTGATGAGTTCTGTTCACAATCGAGTTGATGTGATTTTTGAAAGAGAAATTGTGGGAAATATGCACGTCAAGACCCTTTACTGTTCGCGCTTTATGAGGTTAATATCTGATGTCCAACTGATAACATGGTCAATTCTGGCTTGGCGCCGAAATTTTTTTGAATTTGGATACCTAAGAACGCTGTGGAAAATGAATCTTTTTAATAGTAATTTCCCGGATAAAAAATCTAATTTTTCAGAGAGTTCAATGAGATTCAAATTAAAATTCAAAGAGAATAGTGAAGTGGTCCGTGCGAAAAAACGGTGATTAAGAACGATCATCGAGAGCTACAGAAGAATAAGCTGAAAAATTCTATTTCTTAATGTTTTAAATGCCTGAAGCTAAAATAAAATTTTTTACGACGCTACGCGCCGAATAACGTATTTTCATTATTTATATACCTCTAGAACTCATGAAATTTAGTTTTAGAAGTCTAAAGCTAATGTGAATTGAATGAGATATAATAAGAATGTGTTTATTTGTTTTTCTTGTATAGTAGCTAATATCGCGCGTATTAGTGTCTTATTTATTAACTTACTCGTTTATTTTGGTGGTATTTATTTTAACAATGTTTAGTGCTGCTGCGAATAAAAATTATCATTGTCATTATCGTCATTTAAGCAAGTTTAAAAATAGTATTCATTCGTGAACTTTAATTAGAAAGCTGTGAGTAAGAACAGTAAAATTTCCGGTAAAATTACTTTCACGAGACTTTTGAATTCAATTTACGTTGAGAAAAGAACATCGTTTTAAAAAATTGGAAGAGATTACGTATTAAACTTTTTCAAAAAATATATTAAGGAAAAAATGTGAATTTTTATCAAATATCAAGATGAAATTTTGAGATTAACAATAAAAACATGCGACAATACACTTAAGACGATAAAAATTGATAAAAATTAAATGATGAATGAAGATAGACATGCTGAAAGCCGCACCTGGGCCAGATGATGAACAATAATAATTATTAAAGTTATAAACATTATTTTTTGCCAAATCGGTGTTTTGGGCGAAAACGAACTGGGAATGCGAAAAAAGTTTTGAGCGCTTTCGCTAAATGGCGGAAAAATTGTGGGCTCGAACGTGTGATCTCATTGTTTAATCCATGATCTTGAATATTGCATCTTGATATTTGAAAAAACAAGATTTTTTCAAATTCCTAGAAAAAGGGGCAGAAGTCTGGTTGCCCACAAAATTTTTTGGTTGCTCACCTTAAAATTGATGAATTCATCAAATTTTATTCAAAAAACGATAAAAAGCTAGTTTTTTGTATTGCATTTCATTTACGTCAATTTTAAACTTTCAAAACTGAATTTCCTAAGTTGTAGAGAGAAAATAAAAAGGCAGGCAATAGCAACTTGCTTGGTACAAAGTGCCGAAAAAATTTGATTTTGAGACTCCTAAAACGTCGGAAAATCAATTCTTTCACCTCATTTTTACGCAACTATCGAAAATCAATTGTGGTCTCTTCACCATTTGGCAAAGAAGTCAATCATATTATAAATCAAAAGACATTGTTCTTGAATGATATAAAATATAAAAACGCGGCATTTTATCCCGTATTCCGATATCAGTAATATCGGCACTCAGGAGCCAGAAAAAAATTCTGCTTTGATATTCTAGAACGTTGAGGAATGAATCTTTTCAAAATTTACTCTCTAATAAAAGATCTATTTTTTCAATGATTCAATGGGTTTTCAGTCCTGGGGCAAACTGAAATTCAAAAATTGGACTGGCAACCAAGAATTTGGATTCTTCATTCTTGAACCAGCAAGAGCTTCGGTCAATGTTCCCCTCTGGGATGATCATGTTTTAATCATTTTCTCAACTGCAGAAAGTTTATGTTTACGAAGGCCAAACTTGTTAAGGACCGCAAAAAGATTTTGAGAAAATAACCGGAAAAAACTCAGGATTTTCCGTCGAGTAAGTCAAAAAGCAGTACAAAATCAAACATATCCACAAAAAGTTGATGTTTAAATGTTATGAGCATAAATTAGAACGACATTTTCTAACCGCGCACTAGAAATGATAAAATTATAAATTATTCCGGAAAACGTTCTATGTTTCCCCTCTTTACACGCATAAAAATACATCTTCGATCGAACACGAAACTCTATAACCTTGAGGGCCGTTAGGCTCCAGGTTGCTCTGTGCAACTTGGCAGGAAGACTTTGGTTGCACAGCCCCAAATTTGGTTGCTAAGAGCAAAAATAAAAAACCCTGGTCGAAAACATCGAAAATTTTCCCCGAAAAGGCACCTTTTTCTCGATTTTTCTGAGTTTGGGGGGTTGGGTAAAGGGTTGGTAAAGTAGAAAGCCCCCCCCCCAATTACAGGTATGCTGTGTGCAAAGAACCCTGCTTTGTGCTAACCACTGTTTTTTTCCAAAAACTTTTTTCCACAAATGTGTAAAGAGATCAAATTTTTTTCCACATGTGGAAATTTTTTTGACAAGTTTTCGTCTTGAAATCCTAGATTTTTCGCTTGCAAATGCTCATAAACGCTTTATTTGAGTGTTTTCGAACTTTTTAAGGCATTCCGATAATTATTCTGAACATATATCTCACAAACTAGATTTGAATTTTGTGTTCATAAATCGTAATTTCTAGAAATTTATCATTCGAAGCATTTTAAAGGTATTAATTTGTTCGTAACCTTTCATAAATTTGGCCGAAAAGCTATGGGTCAGAAGCGTAGAAATTTTTCAAGAATACTTCAATTAAGCTTTTGAATTGAATTTACCATAAAAAACAAACGCTTCAAAAAGTTTAGAAAGTTGACGTGTTGATATTTCTCAAAAAACCTATGAACGAAAAAATGCGGATCTTCATTAAATATAAAGATATACGTCAAGATTGCCAATTAAACATGAAATAATACGTCTAAGATGATGAAAACTATTAAGGATTAAATGGTATGTAAGTGAAGGCAGACATGCTAAAAGCCACGCCTGAGCTTGGTAATAAATAATAATGGTTATTAAAGTTATAACCGGCGCGTAGAGCCGGAAAATTTTGAGATTTGGACCTCCTAAAATGCCCCAAAATACTCTTCGTCACTACAGAAAAATCCTACCTACTTCAAGAATCGAACCTGGTCCACCAGCCTATAAATTTAATGCATTTACCACTACAGATTTTCACCAGAAAGTATAAACACTACATATATTCCTTCAAGACCCTTGATACTGTTTCAACTAAAAACTTCATTTGGAAGAGCATCAACAGCGCTGCACTCTAAGCCTAAGCCTAAGAAAAATCTATCGTTCATATGCTTCATCCGCTGCTGTAGAACACCAATATATTCTTCATGAGCTCATTTCGACTAACATAACCAGAATTTTCTCAATTTTTTCCCTTTTTTCAGGTTTCTGACTCCAAGTATAACGAATTGTTTAAGTATGTCCTAAAATGCATAAAAAAGCATCCGTAGCCACATTATAAACGTTTTTAAAAATGAGGAAAAAAATTTTGGGTCCGGTTCTCATGTGGAAAAATTTTTGAGGAAAAAAACGGTGTTTGGCATAAAGCTTTTCAGTATGTTTTTAGGCTGGGAAAAATTTTTTGTGCCATTGGCACAATTTTTTTTGGCCCTTTGTGCCAATTGGCACAAATTTCCGTGCACAAAAAAAAACGCTGCCGAGTTAAAAATGTTTAGTTTTCATCAAATTCGTCAAAACGCAATACAGTATCAAACATAATTAGAACCTATAAGCACAAACTAAAATTACTTTTTCTAACCGCGCACTAGAATAATGTAAAAAATTATAAATGAATCGAAACCCGGCGCGAAGCGCCGGTTACTTTTTTCCATTTTGGAACGCATAAAAATGCATCTCTGGACAAAAAATCCTATAACCTAATCAAAAGAGCAGTCAGGCCTCAAGTTGCACTGTGCAACTTGACAGAAAAAATTTGGTTGCACAACCCGAAATTTGGTTGCTGTGTGCAAAAAAAAACCCTGGCGCTAACCAACACTTTAAACCAGTGTTTTTTTGCTCAAAACTTTTTGTCCCATTTGAGGAAAACCCCCCAAAAATTTTCTTCATGAGGAAAAATCAATTTTTTTAGTTTCCTTGCTTAAAAATCGCTCAAAATCATTTCTGATGTTTTTTTGAACGTTTCTCATTAACTTGCATCTTATTCCGCCAACAAATCGACATTTTTTTGCAAAAAGACTCGAGCTATGACCTGTTTGTAGATGAATATTTAAGTGAGGTTACACGAGCAAGAGAAACGGCCATAACCTCTATATCTTATATTTCTTTGACGACATAAAACAACCTAATTTTGACATAACAAGTAAATCAAACAGCGAACTGTGATAAAAAGATAACAATGAAAAATAGAATTTTAAAACTGATTCTGAAGAGCTGACAATCTGACATAAAGGTATGAACTGAACCACAGAGCTTTTTTTCTGCAAAAGCCAGGTTCCAATGTGCAACTTGGGGAAAAATTTTGGTTGCACAGATAAATTTTTGGTTGTTCACTATAAAATCAATAAATTAGCTTAATTTTATCGGAAAAAAATACCAAAAGCTGGTTTCTTCTATTTCATTCGATTCGCGTCGGTTTCAGGCTTTTGAAACCAAATTTTTTGAGTTTTGAAGAGAAAATGGAAAGATTGGTATGAGTAACTATTTCGGCGCCTAGTGCCAAAATTTTTTCTGGAATATTGATATTCTAGAACGCTGGAAAAGAACCTTTTCAACTTTTATTTCCTAGACAGAAGGTTTAATTTTTTAGTGAATTCATAATGAATTTTCTGTCGGGCAGACTACAATTCAAAAACTAGGGAAGCAACCATGAATTTTGATTCTTCAACCAGCTAGAATTCTAACTTGGACTCGAAAAGTTTTATTCACACAAATGTCAAAATCTTTTTAAAGACCGCAAAAAGACTTTAGGAAAATGAACCGAGAAAAATCTTGCTTTTCGTCAAATTCTAAAAAAAACGACACGGGATCTAACATTTATTCATAATATATTGATAATTAAAAGCTATAAGCATTAGCTGGAATGAAATTTTCTAACCGCCCATTGGAATAATGAAGAAAAAGTATTAAATAATTAAAATTCGGCGCCAAGCGCCGGAAAATTTCGACAATTTTCGGTTTTATAACGCGTAAAATGCATTTCCAGACAGGAAATCATGAAAAAATTTTTCCTCAAAGTGGTGCCTAAGTACAAAAAAATTTTCCTCAATTTCAAAAAAGTTCCTCAAAAAGCGTCGATTGGGGAAAAAAACTGCTTTGAAGCAGCGTTTTTTTTTTGTGCACGGACATTTGTGCCAATTGGCACAAGAGGCCAAAAAAATTTGTGCCACTGGCACAAAAATTTTTTTTTACTAGAAATATATTGAAAACTGCGGAAAAAATTTATGCCAAAAGTTTGATAAAAGCCCGTTTAAAACTCATTTTTTTGGAAAAATCGTGCCCAACCTATTTTTCAGCTGAACCATGTCAGTCAGATAAAAAAAACTGCAAGAAAATAGTTCCCGACGACTCTAAAACAAATGGAATGCTGACACAATTTAAATAAGTCCAGATGTTCAGGGAGTTCAAATCGATTCGATTTTCGACTATGAATATGAATTATCTATAAGAGAAAATAAAGTCGAAAATTGTGTAAATTCTGGGTTGAAATATTGTACCATTGCCAACGATATCGATTTTTCTATTTGAATCAATCAGACACAAAAAGTAAGAATTTCAGTTTTGAATCCGATCAATTAACAGAATATTCAGAACTTCTTCTCATCAGTCATTGATAGCCTATAAAGTTTGCTGCAACGATAATACCTACACTATTCGAAGAGAAATCGTTCGCGTTGGGGTCAAATATATATGAATAGGAAATATTATTTATTGATTCGGCGCGAAGCGCCGAGAAATTTTTGCATTTTCAGCTCCTAAAACGTCCAAAAATTAAGGAAATTCAATGTTTGACCAGCCAAAAATTTTGTGCCAATTGGCACAAACGCTCAAAATTTTTTGTGCCATCCCAAATTTTTTTGTGCCAAAAACCATGTTTTGGCACAAAAAAAAAACACTGCTTTGAAGACCGCGTGGGAATTGAGATTAACTGGAACAAACAGTGAAAGACATTTTAGCGTTGAAAATCAGATTAAAGTTACAACCTGATTACTTAAAGGTAGAAAAGTTACCATCCGAAAGTCCTCAACCGGGTGATTCGGCTGCAGCTACCCCGGACACATTATATGGCCGCAAAAACCTACGAATTAATAATTTTTTACATACATTAATACTCCTCACTATATATGATTTGTAGAATTCAATGATTTTATAACAATAAATTGACCATGGTCAAAACTATGACATAACAGCCGCAATTTTGAAAAAAATATCATAAGCATATACAAGTACCGAAACAAAATCGTATGAGTGTCGACATGCTGACATGGTACCGTAAAAATGAAATTTTTGTTTTACAATTTCGTCCTAAAATACGGAGTACGCTGTAAATCAGGCTACCCAGAAAGCTTCATCATGTGAACTTATATGATCCGTTATGCTCAAGAAGCCAAATCGCGTATAACAATTCAGGACGAGAAAAATAGTCTCTCAAATGAAAACGTTTCGTTCACGTTTTCGTCGGCGGCTGCAAAAATTTCGAAATTTTCGTCCAAGGCGTTGTGTAGCAAAATAAACGACTGCGCGTAGTACTGACGGCAACAATGCATCGCAACGTATATTCTTGTAATTCTGTGTGGCCTAAAGCGGCTGCGAAGCAATTCAAGTTTCCGTCCGAAATTTTCAACGATAAAAAGTTGTCGTCTATCGTACTTGTCGATGGTGCAGGATTTTCGACGTCGAAAATGCTTAGATTTCCCGAAGTGTCACAAGCCATGAAGGCACGCTTTTTACTTGATGGTTTTTCGTTCGCATCGTCTTTTGGATCTTCAAACTCGAGGGAGGTGGTGTCATGCGAGGGCTCGTTCACCGACGAGTAACCTAAAAATTTCAACTACAGTCCATTCACCCTGAAACGGGAGCCGCAGAGGGTCGAATGAAAGTGAGTTGAATACGAAAAAATTTGGAAGCTTATCGTTGCACTCATGGAGAAAAATTCCAAATTCTAGGCTTCTCCTTCGACGAGAAGAAATTGAGGGTGTTACAGAATCTCTGCTCACAAGGGAACATATTTTGGATGTATAACTTTTACGAAAACATCGATTCTGAATCTATGTTCAAGGGGAGGGGGTTAGTACATTTTCAAGACACGATTTCTGGAAGGATTTAACTTAATTCTGATAAGTAAAAAATTGATCCCACCTGAAAACCACAGTTTGGTATAACTTGATGCATTAGGAACGAAAATGATACTCAATTTGTCTAAAAGTCAAAACTCGCATAGCTACAGTGAGACAAAAAAATGAAAATTTTTGATTTTTTCGATTTTTGATTTATACACCTTTCAACTTATGCACGTTTAGGTGCATCAGACATTTATAAATTTACCAAACATAAGACAAATGGATGAGCTACGATTTACTGTAAGATCTATTAGTGTAGAGTGCGTATCAAGAAAACATCAGTGCCCGAAACAACAAATTTGGAAAACAAAAATTGTCATTTTCCCACGAAAGTCACTATATGTACTGCTAAAGCTCGGAAGCACCAAAAATTTCCATATCTAGTAGATAGTTTACAATGTCTTCTATCTTCTGACAAAAAAGTTTCAAATTTATTCGTTCTTTTGTTCATAAAAAATTAACAATAAATTTTTTATCGTAGTATGACAAATAAATGTAGCGCAACATCCGCTCTATCATTTGGAGAAACCCCGAACAAAATATAATACAAATTGACAGAACTGTACACGAAAATGCAACAACAACCATTTTTGCACTTTTATCCAAATTTACGCAACTTTACATGCCCATAACATCGTGAAAAAAAATTGTCATCATAGTAATCAGCGTCAAAAACTGAATAACATATGTTAAATTCAGAGCAACTTTTTTTAGGTTATCGCCCTTGATAATGATGCTGGGGTGATTCTTACAGACATTGACTCTTAAATATCGTACCTATCTATAAGACCTTCCCTCCTTATGAAACTTCAAAAACTAGATTTTGTTTCAATTGAGTCCAAAATCAACTTATTCAAAATTACTTTGGGAAGAATAATACAAGTTCCAAACACATTTAGCTCAAGTTAGTTTGATTTCTAATCTAACTGATATAAATTACCGTTAGGAACGACCAAACATGAAATACTGAACGCCATTGAGGGCAAATTAAGCGCATGGTCAACCGACTCGACTTCACAACTATCGTTCACAAGGAAAATTCTTTTTGCCGGTTGATGAAACATACAAACATAATCAGCGTTTCTGGCCTAAAATAAAAAGAAATGACCACACATGTGAACTAAAATCAAACAAAATTTTCCTCTGCTATTCAAAGTCCAGAAAAATTCCAGTGAAAGCTCATAAAACTAAGATCATGAAAACGATAGTTCAAGTCACTGACTTCAAACTTCACATGCAATAAATAATAGTTACGCTTCTGTATTATTCGTAACTATTTTTTATCTGAGTTGAATCAGAATTTTAGAATTTTGAATTTTTGCCTCCGAACACCTGGAAGTACTTGGAACACGAAGTACAACACAACTTATACACACATTGTCATGGTTACGCTAAAACTACAATAAAAAAACAACAGAAATTCAAAAGTTCTCATTATTTATCGTCGTCGTTGTTAATTTGCTATCGTAACTTATATTTGTTCCCACCGAATCTTGCGATTTTTATAATTTACGATGAAATTAAAATTTTTCGCAGAAATGCGAAAAAATTTCGTTGTCCGATTCATTGTGTGTGCATAAAACAAATTTTATCAAAAAATCTAAATAATTTATTCTTGCTCTTTGGAGTTGAATTCTGAAGTTTTATTCAAGTAATTTTATCTTTTGATCATTCGCTCATTGTATATGACTATACTTTGATCTTACGTTGCGATAAGATGCCTCTACCGTCTGAACTCTTCTGAGTTCGTGTTTTTTCAAGTCATGAGTTTACAAAGGAACTCCATCGTATTCACCTACATTAAAGGATTCAACAAGTATTCTTTTCTCAAAATAACAATTTTCTGTTGTCGAGTCGGAACTGGATATGGATCCAATGAAATCTTTACAGTCAAAAATATATTTAATTCAGAACATTCGGACGTCGAAAAATCAATTTTCTTGTTAGAATGTTGAATGCACAAACAAAATTTTGTGCTACAAACGAGACAGTCATTTATGTTGGCACAAATTAGGGTATACGAAAATAGTATTTCGAAAATTTTAAAATGTTACCATAAAAATTGTAGATTTATCTTGGGCGACGAAATTCGCGTCAACGTCTTTGGATGCAGAACCGCGCCTCGCTTGAACGCCCGAACTTTTTTTTGCTTGGCAATAGCGTACCGATCGATCAACCGTACTAGAATCGCCCGCCATTTCCAAGTCAGTACCTAACTTCGGCTCTAAAACGACGAATTTTTGAGACGTTTGCGATAAAATAATACGTACGCCGTTGTTTCGATTTTCCGGACTAACGAACATTTGGGAAAAAGCAGTTATTAAAGTTGGGCTTTCCCATTTGTTCAACGCAATCAGGTAGCCGCTAGGCCAATTATTGTCGTTTGATGCATGATCATTGTCTGTCATGTATCTAGAAAATGGAACAGATTACAATAAACTTTTTCCGAAATTCAAAATGAACAGTTTCCTACAGGAATAAATTAAATGTATTACATCGGCAATTTTGGGAAACTTAAGGAAAACTGGCTTGAGAAACAGTCCCAGAGTTTAATTAATAATGCTGGATTAAATCGAGCCAAATTAATAACAGAATTATCACAAATCTGGTATTTTCAAATCAGGAATTTCCGCGAGCACTCAATTATTTCCGTTTTTTACATTTGTAATTTTCAATTTTCATTCTTCTATTCATATGTAATAAGAACTATCTTTTGTATGACATAATGGTACCTGTAGTAAGTCGACAAAAATCGATTTTTTTCGAACCTACCAGTAGGTACTAGAGGTGCAACGGCTAATCGGAACCGGATCGGGAGCCGATATCAACCGGTTGAAAGTTCAAAATCGGGACCGGTAATCGGAACCGAATAAATTGAAATTTCGGAATTGGAACCAATATTTTCCACTGGAAAATAATGGTTATAAACGATTTCGCCATTTGTTATTTTCGGCTTATGAAATTGAAAAAAAAAACATTCCAAAATTTCGGAAAGTTCTGGACCTAAAAGTTTTGTCGCCTGCAAACAAATTGACGACAATGATTTTATTTATAGTTTTTCGATCGCATTCATATATATGTCGACTGCAATTCTATCACTGGAGTCATTAAATGTCGATTTTGAGTTCATCTTCAGGTTGTAAATTTTCCCTCGCCATTCTTATATAGTTCTATGAAAACTCTTTTGGATTTCGGGCACATCTAAAATCCATTAATGACAGAACATTACAGTAAAGAAGTGCATTTTTTCCAACTCAGAATCATAACTGCAGTTGGGGATTGGGAAGAGGGTCCCAACTTTCGCTTCCGGAATTCCCCGACCCCTCTTGCTCTAGAAAATCGCTTAAAAAGAGCCTTTGTCCCAAAATTTTGGTTGACCACTCCAACTGGTCGACTTATCACAAGTATGCTCAAATGGCAGAAAGGATTCATTTTTGGTGGAGCATTTTTCTGATAACTTCTGCAACGTTGAACAAAAGTATTCTAGCGGAAAAGTCTGCAATAAGAAATCGGCGACGTTTGATTGGCACGACAATCATTTGTATATAATATTTTTGGCATAAAACGCCGATTTATACATTTTGTAGAGGAAACTGAACCGGACCGGAACCGCATGGTTCCAGGATTTTTAAAACCGGAGCCGTAACCGATATTCCACAAATTCAAGAACCGGAGGTGGGAATGATATTCTCGAGAAACTAGAATCGTTACACCTCTTGTAGTTGCCATATGATATCGCAGCTACCGACTTCGATTATTATTGTTATTTTCTGGAAAAATACCAAAACTTTGAGATTCTGACGATGTACATTGTCGTACCTTAGTAAGCTTCCTTCGAAATGTCGCTTCTTACGAATACGATGAATGTTTTCTTGTCACCAGAAAGAACTATGCGCAAATGCACAAAGCTAGTAATCGCAGTTTTTCACGTGTTACCGTGCCCCACCAGTGATTTTTGTAACACGAATACTTCAATATAGGTGCATACATCTTGAAATAAACAGCTTTGAATATATACAAAGGAGGATTTATGTCATACCAGTCTCTAATTAGAACAATCGGGAAAAAACTTTTACACGCAACTGAATTATAAACCAGCTACAATTTCCGGGCGTTATATAACAATTTGATATCACTTCCGAACTCTTCCGGATAAACTGTTTCAAGTTGAAAAGTTATCGAATAAATTTGAATCTAAAGAGTGTCAGGACTGCCAATGTAGAAAAATACTCTGATGTAGAAGGTCTGAAGGATCATGAGTATGGAAGAAGAAAAAAACGTAACTCGTTCTCAACCTTTTTTTTCTGTTAGAATTTCATAAATTGAAGCATCAAATGCATCAATCATCAGTGACTGCGTTAGAATGTATTAAAATCATCTTGAGTTATACACTTATTTACCTATATGTTCTTACCACACGATCAGTCAAACCAACAACCAATTCATGATAGAAATCGCCGTCGACATCTACAATTTGAGCAGCTCGAATATTTGATTGCAAGGGTTGCAAAAGGCATAACTGAAGTTCAGATTTTGGGGAAGTCGCACGAAAAACATGACAAGCGCCGTCGGCCGAAATAACGGTCACGAGAGGACAATTACGATTGAAGAGATCGCCCACTGCAAGTGCAGAAACCAAGCCCAATTTCGAAGCAGTTTTGTAAGGTGATAAACCTGAAAGTTATTATACGTACACAATCATACTGCAACAAATAACTTTTAGTCTCTTATTTTTTCAGTTCGTCAGTTTTGCATTTGTGAGAAATATAACTTTTTGTCTCTTAGTTTTCTAGTTCGTCAGTTTTGAATTTATGAGACTGCTGATCGCATGTAAGAAGTGCGATCAGAGGACTACGTTTGGCGCTTTATGTTTATTAGAAAACTAACCGTTCTCGTTAAATATTTCTTCACTATTCGGTTTAAAAATGGCCAAATGACCGTCGCGCGAGCCGGCTATAACTTCGTGAACTCCATCTCCATCTACGTCGGCGATCGAAAGACAATTGCAAACGTGCGGAAAATTTAAATTCGTCCTCGTATTGAAAGCGATTTCTTTCATATCAGCTGAAATGAGCACAGTAAAACGTTAAAACGACAAAAAGACCAATCTCGGAAAAAACAACTGTTCGGCAAACGATGAGAAAGTGAGAAAATTGATGATAATCTAGAAAATTTATTCAAAATCGTCAACTACGTGTCAAATTTAGCTTTTTTAATGCTATTTTCATTTTTTATCCTCTTTCTTTTTCGTTTTTTAGCGTCAGATTCCGACAGAGGCGGCACGAATTTAATTTTTTTCTTCTTGCAACTCAACGGATTGGGCCCTTTGATTTTTCGACGTTTCTTTTTTATCTCGGTTTTATCGTTCAATAAATCGTTCTTCTTCAACAAATTTTGCAAATTTTCCTTTTGCACTCCCTCGAAGTTCAATTTTGCCTCTGATTGTTCGTTTTTCGTCGCTTCACTCATTTCCGTCGGTTTTTCCAATAGAATGGCATTGTATTTGATGAACAGAAGCGGCTTACCGGGGATTCTGTGCAAATTTTCTGTCAAAATCTGATCTTGGGTAGCGAAAAAATACTTTTCCTGTTTATCTTTCTTGGCCAAATTATGTAAACATTGACTGGCTGTTAATAATCGCGGATGTTTGCATTTTAAACTTTTATACTCTCGAGCGATAGACAAAGCGCCTTTCAACGGCGCTCCCAAACTTTGCAGCTCCCTGACGACGCATTCAGTGACGAAAAATTGGCATTCTTGATTGCCCAAATAGACGGACATTTGCTCGCGGAGGTTGATTTTGTTGTCGAAGGCGGCTTTGAGAAAAGTTCCGTCGGCGACGATTTTATATGGATGAGAAATATGGAAATTATTTTTGTAGAAATTCAAAATCCGACGGACCCGTTTGTACCGCTGTATCTTCATTTCTGAGACTTTACTTCTTGCGTTTTCTAAAAAAACAGAATTTCGTAACTAAAAACCGTTATGTAAAATTAATTCGATGTCGGAAAATAATCTCGAGCAAAAGATTGTTCTTCAAATTCCATCTAAAATCCTGAAGAGGCGCATTTTCTATAATTTTTGATCATACTAACAGCAAAATATGTTCGAGTTAGTGCCTACAAAAGACATATAAACGTACGATGACAAAAATCTACTCTTTTTTTAATTATTATGTTCAAAACTTAGGAAAGCACTTATTTGTACTTGAAAAACCTTTTAGAAGTTCAGGTAAGGGTGTTTGGGGTTTCAGTGTTGAGAGTGGCCACAGCAGCCACCTCAACTACGAACTGTTGCAACTTCCCGGGTTCAAATCCCGGACAGAGCCTAGCTTTTACTGAAGCCTCGAGTAATTGGAACAGGTTGCATCAATATCAGATTGAAGGATCCAACCCTATTATTATTTGTGCATCGATGCTGTTGTCCACTCTGAAATTATGGTACGTAGTTACCTTGAGCTAAGAGCCGTTCTCTTTGTTATTCATGTATGGAGAAAGAGGCAATTGTTCTAAAATATTTTAACCTTAAGCATTAAACTTTTTCCCCTCAGCCACATGTCAAATTTGCACTTCTTTGGCCAGAAACCAACTACAGATGTTCTTATGGGGAGTTGAAAATTGGTCTAGGCAACCTGTTGACCCCATACGGAATTATGACTAACTTAAAGCAGGTTTCAAGTTAATCAGACCATAGGAGAGAATTCCAGTTTTCCTATGATGTATGGAATTTTCAAGTAATTTATCAGTATTGAATATACTCATATTTAAGTATTGGAAACAAATCAAAATTCACTCACAAACCCATTGACATTCAAGATAATAAATGCAATACGGGGAAGAGGGAACCCCACACCTTAATTTTGATTTCTCCCAACCAAAACCCTGCACCTTTCCTACATATATAAAAAAATATTCAACTCATTTTCGAAAAATTTCCAATTGCAACGCTGTGACCTCCTCCCCTACATGGCTGGATACCCTCCCACCCGACCTGGAAAAGATATTACAAGTGGGTGACTCCCGAGACCAATAATACATGTGTATGATTTGTGGTAATATGTGTTCTCATAACCATCTCATAACCTCCGCCCAATATGTGTTCTCATAATCATACCTTGAGCTATCACAAAAGTGGTCCATATTTTAATCCTATCATCGAACCTCTCACATAGGTATACTCCCTAGATTTTGGAACCGTAACATATCTAATTTGGGCTTCTGTAGTGCACGCAGATGACTGTCAGCAGTAAGTGAAAAATTCAAACAGATTTAACGTTTACGCAATCTTCAAATATCCCCCATAGATGTTTAAGGATTTATAATGAAGGAAAGAACTTACATCTTCTTAATACACTCTTTGAAAGCTTGAAACTCTTTCAGACACGCGTCTTTTCTAATTTTTTCGGCTTGTTGTGAAACACACTTTCCGTACAATGTGGCTTCAGGGGCGCATTCAACTAAATGGTTGGCGTACGATAGTAGACGATACTTACTCGGCATGTAACTATAATCTGTGAAAAAATAGATCAACACTGAGCTGAAAGATTTCATCAAAACAAGGATTAATAAGTGATTAAACTGACACCGGTCATTTTACATTCATAATTGAAACGTTGGAAAGCCATAAAATGCTTCCGAATAGAAAAGTGACACAAATCAGTACTGTGATCAAAATCGTTTACATAGAGCTCTTACTGTAAAATTTTTCACTCAAAAAAATGTTAAAGATTAGGTCAGTATGCTCACAAATTTCCAGTCCTACATGATATATTGTTTATCAGAAAATCGTGAAAATCTGAAATACTACTTGCTTTCCACTTTCATTATTTAGAAGCATTTCAATAAAAACAGACTATAGTCACATGTGAAGTACTGTATACCGAAAACTTTGCTGGTAAGCAGCAATAAAAAAATTGAGTAGTCCAAGTCAACAGGCGTAACACAGAAATACGATGTAGCAACAGCAATTCACATAAATGAGATCTCAACAAGCAATCATTTGCGAAAATATTTTATTGAAATAAATGTATAACGCACACGACAGCGGCTGGTTATATCATGCATTCCAAATTCGACAATTTTTCAGCAGAGTACAGACTATTTGCGCTGATGGACATTTTTTGAAATTGAACATTGAAAAAAAAGAAAAGCTCAAAAAATATTAAGAAACGAATGCTACCGGAGAAATCAGATTCTGATAAAAAATTATTTGACTGATTAAAAGATACATAGAGATGGTTTGATTAGAAATTGCGGTTGCTCAAAAAATCAGAAACAATTGAGATTTGCACAACAACCATTATGACATATAAAATACACAAACACTTTACTTTAGCTTTTCAATATGACCTTTCCACTGCATTTAAATTTTATAGTCATCGAAAATATGCATACAGTATCTCAGAACGCACGGCGCCTTTAATAATCGATCGAAAGTCGATTTGGTGTCCAGTTTCGAAACGAAGGTAAAACAATCGCTCAAAACTGGCAAAATTTTTGCCAACGGCAAATTCGCTTCATTCTTTTGAATAAATTCTTCTTCATTCTTTAGCAGGCGTTCCTCTGAGTTATCTTTCCATTCGCGTCGATTAACCCGTATAAATCCGACTACACTCTGAACATATTCTTCGATAAACTGGCTTAAAATTTCTTTAAATTTATTATTTTCCAGACAAATTTTCAATAAATTGAGCATACGACCCAAATTATGATCACGAAATAAATGTAAATCGTCGTCGCGTCCGTCCACAGAAAGCGGTACGATGAAGTTCGAGAAATTCAGTCGATTGATTTTTGCTTGAATTTCGAATAACAATTGTTGAAAATCGGATAAAGTAAAGTTTTCTTTGAGAGGCAAGATTTTCACGACATCGGTAACAATGCAACTTATTTTTTCCATCAACGAGATACTTCCCTAAATAAAGAAACACACACAAGTCAAATATAATGAATAGCATTCGGCGGGAAGTGCCACAGAAACCCCCTCAGAAATCGTTAGTCATATGGCCAGCCATAGCGCGATCCCTCCACAGGATTCCCCAATCTTATGGCTAGCTATATGGTTGCCATATGGACCCCCATGCTTTTGGTCAGAAAGATACTGAAAAATGAAAATCTTCGAACAAAAAATTGTCAAAAATCGGCGCCTTGCCTTTTTACGTTTTTAGACAAAAATTACTATTTTTTGAACCGTTTTTCGGATTTTTTCCTCTCTACAATTTTGCGGAGTCGGTGATCCCCGGCCCTAAAAAGATTGCCGGATCCTCCTCCCACTGATCTTGGGGCTCCGTTACATATATGATGAATAGTATATCTCAATATCAATTGAACATGTATATAGTTGACATTTTTTAAATTTTAAATTTGGATCGCTTATTCTTAACACGAGACCAACAGATTCTAGGAACAGAATTCCGAATCACATATCGACTCCCCTGGATAATAAATATTTTATCGAAAGATTCAAAGAACTAACTGAACGCCCGGTGAGAATTTCTCATCCTGAATCGCAACTTCTAGTCATACAGTATTTCTAATCTCCCAAACATCGGTAAATCAATTCTAACATGAGCTCCGTTCCAGATTTTCGACAAATTTTTCTAGAGCAAGTAAGCTGAGTTCGCTTTACAGCGTTAGATACCCATGGTTTCGCAAATTTAACAGCTCCCAGCTTTTGTTGAATCGATGAATAAGGCCTGTCAGGTCTTGATGGAGTCTGATCGTTTAAATTTATGGGGACGGACTATCGGAGAAAATGAAGATCGTAACTTCCGGTTGGAGAAATCAAAAATGGTCCGAAAATTAATCTCAAAGTCACAATTGTAAGTAGTGATGTCCCGGTGCCGACTTTTTCAACGATACCGCTGAGTCAAACAAAGTATGAAATTAATTATCATTTTGGAAAGTGATGAAAATATAGTCAATGTCATCTGTACTCAAAAAGTCTAGTCGTAATATTGAAGTCTAAAAAGCTACCACAAGAAGGCGTAGTTGGGGAGGAAGTGCTATAGGGATCCCCGAACCCGCTCAGAAATAGACGGCCATGTGGTTAGCCATTGGCCGACCTCCTTTCCGGCATTTTCCAATCTATGGCTAGCCATGTGGTAGCCTTTATACTTTTGGTCGGAAAAAAAATGTAAATTCTTTGATGAAAAATGTCAATTTCTGAACAACAAATGATCAAAAATGTGAATTTTCTCGGCGCTCCGCGCCATGAATACATTTTTTAGACAAAAATTACTCTTTTGCGAACCGTTGCTTGGAATTTTTTGGCGAAAAAATCGGTTTTTTCCTCTAGGGACTCCTCACCTAAATTTTTTGGAAATCAGTGACCCCGGCCCCAAAAAAGATTTCACATTGACTTGTTTTTAAAAAACATGTGAATGAATGGCTGAATTACTATCAAATCGATAGAAATATAAACAGATTCCTGCTGAACTAGACAGGAAATGGCATGTGACCAATCCACTGGTCAATAGTAGTGGGATTTAATGTCGGACTCACGTTGATCAATGCTCTAAAATGTAGATAAAACAACCACTTTAGAGCTGATAACCAAACGTTGACATTGAATATGGATTTTGTTTAACTTGCATTCATGAACTTGCAGATTGCCGATTTTGAAAAATTCAATTTTACAATGCACATCATTCCCTTTCACACTGTTTATAGCCAGAAAAATTACCGGTGACACAAAACTACTGGCCGAAGACGGAACCGGTGTCTGCCTTGCACATCTCTAATTATAAGTAATTATAGGCATGCGAGTCATAAAAATTGACCTTAAAAATATTTGGTCTGCCCACCCTTGTTTCCGACTTAAGGTCAAACATTTTCTCTTTTAGCGGACAGCGGTTCACATGTTTAATTGTTTAGCGAACCATACGTTTATACTCTGAGAAAGCCATTACATGGCTAGCTAAAAGGTCAACAATGTCTGAAGAAGCTGTTCTAATGGATGTTCAGTCCGTAAATTACATGTATGAATATGATCTAGGGGCTTTACTTGAGTTACAAAATACTGCAGCGCTTGCAGAAAGATTTGCTGCGTCGCCGCCGAAGCCCCGTTAGTTGAGACGTCCCTTGTGTTATCCAAAGCTTCAACTTGAGCATTTCCGAAGTAATTGACGAAAAACGAAGGAATGTTATCGCCAAAAATTTTTTCGACCATGTTGTTTTGGTGCCCATTTTTGTTGCGTAAGTTCGCGTTTTTAACATAAATGTCGGCCGCCACTATGCTAATTTGAACTCGTAGACTGATGATCAACAGTGAATAAGAATAAATAGCCGAGAATAGCCGCGTAAAGGACATAACCTAATAAAAAAAGCTACTTTGTCCATGAATCGTGATCACGACAGAACAGACAATGAAATCCATGAAATAAAAATTTTCTATGAAATCCCCAGAAAACTTTTAAAAATTTAGCAAGAAAAGCTGTGATTATTACTCTTTTCATTCGTAGTTTTGGGCAATGTCCTCACAAGTCCTCTTTTTCCATTGGTTGATTGTCTAAATTTCGAATTAAAGTTACAGCTCTTAATGCTTCACTCGAATTTATCAAGAACAATTGTTTTCTAGCTGGTTGAAAACGACGTTTCTCCAGTTCATTGAGCCTCGAATGGCGAAGGAAACGATAGGCGTAAGTCTTCAACATATACTTGCTATGTAATACTTTCTTTCTCTCGAGTGCAGCTGATAATTACTTACTCAAGAAAAATAAAGAATTATTATTTGCATGATTATTCTGATATTTCTGCGTTCCATGGTTCCATTGAGCAGAAAATAGACTATAGCTGATTTAAAACATCAATACATCTGCAGATTAGTCAGGCCCCTTCTGTACATAAGAATGGAAATATTCAAACATTTCCACAAACAATCCTTCAAACTTGCGTATCGTGACCATCTAAAACATACCGAGCGATTGTATACCTTAATTTTTTCCCATGACGCAAACTTATTCGGTTCCACTCCGTTTTGAAGATCTTCTAACAAAGATTCAATATCATTTCTTTGATGGATGCCTCCTTTCAATGACGGCACCAATTGAATTATCGTATTTTCGCATGTTTTTTGGTTACTTTTAAAAATAAACATTTTCATAGTTCGTTCGTCGTATTTGCCATTTTTTGGCATAACCTGGGCTAATGTCTCCCGTATCGGAACATCAGTTTCGTCGTTGGCTAACAAAGCGTCATTTTTCATAAAGTCGTCGTAATTCAAATCTCGATTGTCTTGCACAGTTTCTTCATCGTCAGCTATCGTAGTCGTGAATAAGAACTCGTTGTTCCTGCTGTCTTTGGTGACGAAATAATCGTAACATTTCATGCCGGCGTAAATGCCGCCGGCTATCACGCCAGTGAACATAATTTTGCCGCGATGCTTTTTTAAAAAATTGAAAACGGAAGCCATAAGTGGCAACTGAAAAATAAAGATTGAATATTCAGTGCTTAAAGAAATAGACGAGCGGCATCGTGCACTGTATGTGGAGAAAAATACGACATGTGGAAAAAATTTAAGCTCTTTCCACAAATATGTTCGGAAAAAAATTCGGCCGTCAAAACCGAAAATGTGCATTCCGATACGTTTCAGAAAATCAAATTATGGAAGTCTAACACAGATCAACATTGGGGGGTATGGTAGGGACCAGGGCCGTGCACAAGGGGGGCGGGGGGGGGGGCGGCCGCCCCCCCCCCCCATTGAGGCAGTAACTCTAAACCGAAAAGATGCGTTTTGGTGGACTTTAAAAGGTCAAAATCTCAAAATTTTCCGGCGCTTCGCGCCGGTCATGGGTATAATTATAACTATATTCTATCAGGCGCGGCCGTTAGCATATCTACTTCGACTTACTAATTAATGCTCAACAGTTTCTATCAATTAAGTTAGATCGTTTCATTTTCTAATCGTTTACAGTCAATTATGTCGCCGAAAATAGAGATTTTTCATCAAGTCTCTCAATTTTTTCTCCCGATGATTGGAATTTTTTAAACGTTTGCAATCTGAACTTTTGCGTTTATTGAAGGTGGAAATTGAAGACATTACTCTAGAACGCGATTCCAAAACATTTGTTCACGAATTATCTGTTGGAGAGATTTATTTTTCAGCGTTTTAGAATACAAAAACCCGAAAATTTTTCCGGCGCTTTGCGCCGGAATGGGAGGCAAATTACGCTTCATCAGTCTGATTTTAATTTATTTCCCAACGTTATGAAGGTTCTTTCCAGCGTTTTAGAAAGTGAAAATCAAAAAATTTTTCCGGCGCTCTGCGCCGGACCAAGAAAGTGTTTTAGAAACGTTTTAGAAAGTGAAAATCAAAAAATTTTTCCGGCGCTCCGCACCGGACCATTCTATAGAACATCAATATATTCTTCATGAACTCATTTTGACTAACATAACCAGAATTTTCTCAATTTTTTTCCTCATTTTTGCAGGTTTCTGACTACAAGTATAACAAAATGCTTGGGTATGCTCCTAAAATGCATAAAAAAGCATCCGTAGCCACATTATAAGCGCTTTTAAAAATGTGGAAAATTTTTGGAAAATGAGGAAAAAAATTTTGGGTCCGGTTCTCATGTGGAAAAAATCTTCGAGGAAAAAAAACGGTGATGCGCACAGTATATCCGCGTAAGATCAACATTTTCTGGGGCTATTCAGTGAAAAAATCTAGTCCGCCCCCTCCCCATGAAAAAATCCTGCGCACGGCCCTGGTAGGGACATTACCCCTACTAGGCCTAGCGGACGCTCATGTACTACCAGGCTTTTTTGTCATTTTGGGGCCCGTGCCCCTAAAAATTTGGAAATGGCTCCTAAAATTTCAGGTCTAGGAGCCACTTTGGCTCCTAAAATTTTGATTTATACATTTAAGTGAATTATAGTTATTTTCATTCAATTTTAGATTTAAAGCAAGTGTTTTTCAGGCGCTAAAACCAAGAAACACCAAAAATTTGCAGGCACTTTGCGCCGCATTTCATTCTAAAATTTTTTGGGTTGATCTAACCGCTGTTTTGCTAAAAATCAAACTTTATAGGGAAAAAATGTTTTGAAACAGGAAAAAATGTGGAGCTCGACAGGGAAAAGATAAATTTTGGTGCACTTAATAGGTCAAAATCCAATTTTTGCAACCTTTTTGTGGATGTAATTTTAAACATCGATCCGAGTTTGAATTCATAATCATCATGGAAGTCATTTTCAGAAATTTCAATTTTAATTCGAATTTTTTCAAACTCATGAAACTATGAACATATTTTTTAATTTGTAAATGATAAAGACATGTTCTTGAACAGAAAATTCGAACCTTATATTTATTGAATAGGTTATCCTTTAATTGATTTTCTAGCATTTAAGAATACCAGGATCTGAAAAAAATTCTGGTGCTACGCACCGAAAAGATAGGAAAAAGACAGAAGGAATAAGAACCATAGTTTTTTTTTGTACTTGACAAACGACGCGGTCCAGAGTTCAAACGAAAATTTTGGCTTCGTTTGTATCAGTACAAACGAAAATTATAGAGCAAAAAAATTTTTCGTCACTCAACAGCTGTCAGTATTCAGTATCAATAGACTTGTCAGGACTTGTTTGTTATGCGTCCGCATCGATAACGACAAACTAGCAGCTATTGCGTAATAATAAAAGCTTTTTGTGGAGTATTTTACTGGTGCATGTACTGCGTCTCATGATCAACTGTTCTATGTGTGTGCATGCATTCGTAGTCTTCTTATGTGTCTCGTAAAAATGGCCAACATATTCATATTCCACATCATGTTTGTTGCATTTTATTACAATGAATGTTTTTTCTGCAAATTTCAGAAAATTTTGGAGTACAAACAGTTTTTGAGAGGTCGTTTGTACCAGTACAAAAGACACTGATAAGAACAGAAGCTGCATTTTCAATATCCTATACATACTTTCGTGCCGTGCAAAAATACAAGAAACACATTTGCATACAAACAAATTTTCTACGTACTAAGATTTCTTGGCTGATCTTTATACATGTAGACAGGGCCTGTACTAGAAAAACGGAAATAAAATTTTGAACAGTAATTTTTTTGAACACGTGTCAACTGATTGGATATACCGATAAATTTAATTATTTATCCCACGGTGTTTTACAAAGCCTATTTTTTGATATTCTTCAATTAGAAATTTTTGGCTCGCAAAATTTAAATTTGGCTCTTAGAAATTTAGGCCTAGGAGCTATTTGGCTTATGATTTTCCAAACAAAAGCCAGTTTACCAGCCACCCATGGATTTTAGCAAGATAAGCATTTACTGTATAAGTTTGTTGAACCATTATGTGAGTTGCAACCAGTTTTTTAGCCAAGAAACTACTCAACTTGCACTTTCTTGACAGGAGCGCAATTACTACCAAAGGATTTTGGTCGTTTAGCATTATCTGCTTAAGTTTCTTGAACAAAACCAGTTATATTTGACAAAATCCCAGTTTATTCCCCTCGAACTGACTAACCTTGCACAGGCATGAAGTCTAACACTATTACTCAATTGATACTTGATTATTTTGGTTCATCTGTAACGTTTCATCCGCCTGTGACCATTAATATTCAACGTTTTTCAAAAGGAATTAGGATTTCAACTTTTCTGCTGATCTTATTTTAATTTCTTTCCACTTGATGATTGTTGTGATAGTAGTTAAAAACAAATTGAGATATGAAATTTTTTCAACTTTCATCATCAAAACAACCTTTAAAGACCTTACTTTTCGTTTTTTCCGATGTCTAGATGTTAAGAGCAAGATTTTGAGCAGGGTTCTTTATGCACGCCTGGCTTTATACATGTAATCTGAAATTTTTCTTGTACAAATCAGATTTTTATGTACACGCTTAAATTTGATAGTTTATACGTATTCATTTCAAGAACGATGAAACGAGATATTGAAATTTGTTCGTGCGATTTACATAAATAATCAATATTACGTAGATATGCAAAAAACGGTTGTTTAAAATTCATTCCAAAAAAAGATAGACATTCTGCTCCAATGTTGTAGCGTCCACGATCTGATGCTTCAGATTTGAAATTTTGTAATCATCAGCGTTTAGCTGATATCTATCTAAAATAGACATCCCCAAGGTCGAAAATTTAGGTAGGGGTGAAATTGTAAATGACGAGGGTAGTACTTCTCCCCGTGCCGTGACCTTTTTTTAGCTCGCCACTTTGTTACGGGAGGAGGGGGTAGAATGGGTACTTTCTTCACAAAATAATTCTGATCTGACTTACAAAATATGAATAACGGTCTTGCTTTACATTTTCAAACGGTGAAATAAGTTTTCAAAATTTGAAATTTTTGAGCTTGATAGAAGTCTAATCTTTACAAGCATTGTGGAACAAATTTTCCAGCAAACTATCCAAGAGCATAATGACTTTGAATTACATAGAGATGTATGTATCGGGTACCTGGACCCGAAATGAGACCCGAAATTACCCGACCATTTTGTTGGACCTGGACCTGATATTCTCAAAATTTTGAACCCGGACCCGATATAACTAAAATTTTGGACCCAGACCCGATGAAATTGTCACAATTCTGATTCGGGTCTGATGTATGAAATACTCATTGAGCTGAAAGCAAATACATATGTTAAAGAATGTGATGACAAATCAATTAACTAATGAAATATGAAAATTAACAAATCAACACTTAGTTGTTTAGGTCATCTTGAGACTGACTTAGATTTAAAATCTACAGCACCTAAGTTATATTTCATAAATAGTTTTTCGGCCGTTTTTCTTGTAGTCGTCATCTTTTCAATCTTGATTTTTATTTATATTAATCTAAGGATCAAAAATTAAATTATAGAGATGCTTACTCACTAATATTTTACGAGAGATTAGTGACTCGGATCGGTTTATAGCGTCTCAACCAAACCATATGATTTCAATATGATGTTGTTTCTCTCCAGAGGTCCCCAAGGTTAGATTTTTCAGGTAGGGGTAAAATTTAAAATTTATGGGGGTAGTATAGCTAAATGTCCACTAAACACGTCATTTTGTCTCATAATTAGGCAGCCAGTGACCGATTTTAGGGACTTAAGGTGGGGGTAATACCTCCCTCATACCTCACCCCATGGGGCACTCTGTTTCTCTCACATCGATTTTAAGATGCAGAAGTGAGAAGTTCGAATATGAATATCGTTAATGAACGTGTGGGGTCAAAATTTTTTTTCTTCTGAAATTACCGCCCCCGTGTTGATTGGTCAAAATTTTTGAGATGTCGAAAATGCATTATATGCGTTTCAAATAGTTTTAACTAACAACTTCATTTGGAAGAGCCTCAACAGTACTGCGCCCTTCGGGCGCAGCTGCTGTACTTTAGGCCTAAGCCTAAGGAAAATTTTAAAGGAAAAATTAATGAAAAATATATATTAGGCGAAAAACCGTCTGGGGAGCGGTAATTTTGGCCAATCAGAAGAGGGCTAACACTTCGTTCCTAATCATATCATTACCTGTAAGAGGTCCGACCAGTTGAAGGTGGGGAGGGTAAACCCAAAATTTTGGGGCGGGGGTCGAAAAGCCCCCAAATAAGTCGAAAAAATTTCGAAAGTTTACCCTAATAAGACCAGAAAAAGCCACTTTTCCTTGATTTTCCCCCATTTTTTCAAGTTTGGGGGGGGTTGAATGAATGAATGAAGAAGATTTATTACCTGTCAGGCGAAATAAAACACAAGAAAAGAAAAAAGATTAAAACGTGAGAACAAACGATTAAAATGAAATAAGAAAATCAAGAAAAGTTCCGTAAACTCAATCAACGGCTACTTCAAAACGACAAATACAATATCGCAGCGAAAATATGCGCTACAGTAAACAAGTTAATGACAGTTATAGGAAGCACAGGTTACATATTTTGTAACAGGCTAACGCGCTCCCCCCAGATAATCAGAAAAATCAATCTTAGAGACTTTCGTTTTGAATGTGTGTAAATTGGAAGAACTAAGAACTTCGGCTGAAAGTTCATTTCAGATATTAATGTACCTGTTGGAAAAATCGTATAATCTAATATTTGTTTTAGCTTTACCTGTTTTGAGTTTGTAGTCATTTTTACGACGGGTGGACTCGAAATTACTGCTAATAAAGAAGTCCGATTTTTGCAGACAGGATTGGCCTTTAATAATTTGAGACATCATGCATAAGGCGGCACGTAGTCGGCGTATTTCTAAGCTGTCAAGGCATAGCTTAGTTAAACGCTCATCATATGAAAGGATAGACCCAAAACCACATATTCTTTTTGTGAATCTTCTCTGAACTTTTTCAATGAGATTTATGTCAGAGGCATAGTAAGGATTCCAAACAGTTGAACAATATTCTAGCAGGGGTCTAACATAAACAGTAAACGCGCGTACAAGGTTAGAAGTATCATGGGAAGTAAAGGTTCTAATTATCAAAGAACTTAAGCTAAAGGCTTTCTTGGTAATTGATACTATGTGATCTCTAAAACTCAAGTTTTGGGATATAAGTACGCCCAAGTCTCTGACGTATGGGTTTTCACCTGGAATTTCAGACAATCCTAAATTGTAGGGGACCTTTGGATTTGCATGGCCCATATAGAGAATAGAACTTTTTTCAGCCGAAATTTCGAGTTGCCATGTTTTAGACCAATTGAAAATCTGATCAAGATCATCTTGAAGAGTTTTTCATTGTGTGGAGGTGTTAAAAATTTTCACATCATCTGCGAAAAGATAGACATGGGATTTAAAGTATCAGGGAGGTCGTTTATAATAAGATGAAAAGAGTTGGACCAAGAACACTCCCCTGGGGGACACCACTGCTCACGTCTGATGTTAGGGAAAATTTGTTGTTAAAGCAGACTTTTTGAGTGCGATTTGAAAGGAAGGCGATGATCCAATTCGCAAGAAAACGACAGATGCCATAGTTTTTCAACTTTAGAGCAAGCTTACTATGGGAGACAGAGTCAAAAGCTTTCTTAAAATCAATGTAAATCAAATCAATGGAAGATCCTGAATCAATAAGTTTGGTCCATGAATTTTTGCATTTGAGCAACTGTGTTTCACATGACTTTTTTGGCAAAAACCCAAACTGAAAGGGAGATAATAGAGAGTTTCTCTTAAGGTAATCTAAAATAGAAGAGTTAATAATGCTTTCCATGACTTTACAAGCAATACAACAAAGATAAATTGGTCGGTAATTGGAAATAGATGAGGAATCACCTTTTTTGTATACTGGGATTACATTTGCAGTTTTCCATATAGATGGCAATGCCCCAGATCTAAAAGAAACCTCAAAGATATGTATATGAGAAAGTGGGTCGGCCAAACAATTGGATAGTTTTTTCATAAAATAGGCACATAACCCATCAGGACCCAAGGCAAGGGACAAGGGACGGATTCAGTTTACGAAAAGCAGTACGAACTAGCTCAACAGAAAATGATGAATTGGAGATTTCAGACATAGTTTTTTTAGGGAAAAGAGGCACAGAACCATTATCATTGGTAAAGACTGAGGTGAAATCAAATAATTATTGAAAAGTTCGGCTTTTGATCTTCATAAGAAATAATTTCATTACCTATACAAATTGGGGGAATAGCTCTATTTGATTTGAATTTGGAATTTACAAAATTATAGAAACTTCTGAGATTTGATTTGTCGATAAGTTTCTTTTCAATGTTGATTTGATGTGATTTGATTTTTTGAAAATTTACAATGACTGTTGAAAAGAAACTTGTCACGGGCTGATTTAGTTTTCCTTAGTTTCTCCAAAGTTTTAATTTTTTAGCGAGTAGCTTCTGGAGGTATTTGGGATATTTTTTTGCCTTACTTAGTTTAGACGTGGGTACGTGTTGTGTTATAATGGGCTTCAAAATGTCAATAAAACTACAGTACATGTCACCTGCATTTCTACATGTAGAGAAAACGTCAGGCCAAGAGATCTGGAATAAGAGCTCAGAAATAGTATCATAATTTGCATCGCGAAAGTTCAAGGCAGGGCTTTTTTTTTCCGTACCGATCGATCCGTACCGTACGGAAATCCAGTGAAAAAATTTCCGTACCGCCTAACTTATTTCCGTATGGCGCAAAAATAGTTAAGTTAGTTAAAAAATAGTTCCGTACCGTACGGAAATTCCTATAAAATTTTTCCGTACCACCTGAAAAAAATCCGTACTGTACGGAAAAAAAAACCCCTGGTTCAAGGGGAGGGATTTTGGATTCAGGGGCGTTGTCTTGAGAATTATTTTGAACTTTACACTCGAGTGGTCACTAGTAGAAAAAGGAGGGACAAAATGAACGTCATAGACAGATCTACCACCAAAAATTAGATCAAGGATATTGTTATCATGGGTGGGTTGCAAAACCAGTTGCTGAAGACTTGTACTAGAAAGACACTCAAATAAGGATGTGTAGGCGGCTTCATAGGGATAGGTAGAATTGATCCAGTCGAGTTTGGGTAAATTGAAATCTCCAGTTATGAGGATAGGATAATTAACATTTGACGACCATTCTATAAAAGAACAGAGCTTGTTGCAGTAATCTAGGTTATACTCAGGTGGCCTGTAAACAAGAATAAGACGATAAAGGAGACCAGGGAGGGCAAGATCAAGGGTTACTGTTTCAGGAGTATCAATAGAAGGTGGAACTTTAGAGATGACAGCAGGTATTGATTTTTTGATAAAAATTGCAACCCCTCCACCCCTTTTGTAGGGTCTATCCTTGCGGAAGACATTATACGACCTTAAATTACATAAAACACTATCAGAAATACCATTATTTAACCATGTTTCAGTACAAAAGATTAGATCATATTGCGGTGTTTCAAGCATCATGTTGAGTTCTTCCAATTTAGACACTAAGCTTCTAGCATTAAATAAAATACATTGCAAAAAACTACTATCAAGGGGGTCTTTTACCTATTTTTTTGGTATAGGGTTGACCAAGTTGGACGTGGGGGTTCCGACATTTGGGTACAGAGTTCGACCAAGTTAAGGGTGGGGGTCCTCCCTCCAACCTCCCCCCCCCCCCAATTACAGGTATGGTGGGTTGTTGCGCACATTAACTGGTCTATGCAAAAAACTCCGTTTTGACTTACTAACTAAAGTTCTCTAAAATGCATCTTTTCAGGTTTGAACTCTCAAAATTTTTTGCACAATGAAAACTGTGCCAAAACTACTTTCCACATTCCCAAATTTTTCTCCCCAAAAAGATCCATTGAGGGAAAAAAACCACGTAGCCTAAGCACCGTTTTTTTCCTCAAATGGGGTCTTTTGAGGAAAAAAAATTCGAAATGAGGAAAAAAATTTTGGGTATGGTTCTCATTGTGGAAAAAATTTTGTGGAACTCTAAACCGAAAAGATGCGTTTTGGTGGACTTTAAAAAGTCAAAATCTCAAAATTTTCCGGCGCTTCGCGCCGGTCATGGGTATAATTATAACTATATTCTATCAGGCGCGGCCGTTAGCATATCTACTTCGACTTACTAATTATTGCTCAACGATTTCTATCAATCAAGTTAGCTCGTTTCATTTTCTAATCGTTTACAGTCAATTATGGCACCGAAAATAGAGATTTTTCATCAAGTCTCTCAATTTTTTCTCTCGATGATTGGAATTTTTTAAACGTTTGAAATCTGAACTTATGCGTTTATTGAAGGTGAAAGTTAAAGATATTACTCTAGACCGCGATTTTAAAACATTTGTTCACGAATTGTCTGTTGGAGAGATTAATTTTTCAGCGTTTTAGAATACAAAAACCCAAAAATTTTTCCGGCGCTTCGCGCGGGAATGGGAAGCAAATTACACTTCATCAGTCTGATTTTAAATTATTTCCCAACGTTATGAAGGTTCATTTTTCAACGTTTTAGAAAGTGAAAACCAAAAAATTTTTCCGGCGCTCCGCGCCGTACCAAGAACTAAATAAAATTCGACGATTCTAATCGGAATCACAGAAATGTTGATAGCAGATAAATTCATGAGAACTCTATCATTAACTTGCTTTATCCGCTCCTATAGAACACCAATATATTCTTCATGAGCTCATTTTGACTAACATAACCAGAATTTTCTCAATTTTTTCCTCATTTTTGTAGGTTTCTGACTACAAATACAAGAAAATGCTTGGGTATGCTCCTAAAATGCATAAAAAAGCATCCGTAGCCACATTATAAGCGTTTTTAAAAATGTAGAAAATTTTTGGAAAATGAGGAAAAAAATTTTTAGTCCGGTTCTCATGTGGAAAAAATCTTCGAGGAAAAAAACGGAAGCTACGCACGACGCAGCGCCACTGTTTTTTTCCCCCGGGCCTTTTCCCCAAATGGGGAAAGGGTCAAAAATTTTTTTCCCATTTTCCCGAAGTCGTTTTTTTCTCTTAAAAAGGCTCACAGACGCTTTATTTAGGTGTTTTTGAGCCTTTTCAAGCTTTCTGGTGACCCGTTAACTCATTAAAATTGAGGAAAAATTGAAATTTTGGAATTTTTGTAGTTTACCGGAATTTTTCGTTTTTTGCTGAAAACACGTTTACTACCATTTTCGTGATCGCTGATCACGAAAAACCAAGTTTCATTGCGCGAAAACAAGTATATAACGAATTATAGCTGTCCGAAACTTAGTTTTAAGCCATAATACCTGTATGTGTTATTATGAACAATACTAAGGTTTTCTGGCATTAAGCCTAAGCCTAAGCCTAAGTCTAAGCCTAAGCCTAAGTCTGAGCCTAAGCCTAAGCCTAAGCCTAAGATTAAGCCTAAGCCTAAGCCTAAGCACACAATTTAGCGATATAGTCAAAATTAACTTCCATATCTAAAAAAATAAAACATATTGAAGCAATAGTTTCCGCGCAAAATGATTGGTTTTTTGGAATCAGCGACCTTTAAAATGCCAGAAAAAGTTATTTTAACCCAAAAATAAAAAATTCCGGTAAAGTAGAAAATACCCGAAATTTTCGAGTTCAAAGTTTAATCTACAAGAATTGGAAAAACTTTCAAGCAAATTATCTAACTATCTATCCAAAAAACTATCCAAAACCATGATGACTGAATTACATGAGAAATCGATGGTTGAGACCTCTATAACGACAAGTGAGAACCCAAAAGGGGTGTTAATCTTTCCGGCGCGAAGCGCCGGAAAAAATTTTTTAGGTATTGATATTCTGCGACGCTCGAAAATCAATTTTCCGAACATTTATTTCAAGAATTAGATTTGAATTTTGTGTTCAAAAGTCGTAATTTCTAGAATTTTACTTGAAAAGTTTTAAAACCAGTATAATTTATTTGTAAACTCTCATACTTGGTTGAAAATATATGAGTAAGCAGCAGGCTTTTTTTAGTCATTTTAGGAGCCTGGGCTCCTAAAAGTTCGAAAATGGCTCCTAAAATTTTACTTCATGGAGCCAATTTGGCTCCGAAAAATTCAGCTGAAGTTTAACCGAATTTCAGTTGTTTTTCTCTAGTGAACAGATTAAAGATGAAAACTCGGTCGCGAACAACAGTAAGGTCTTACTCGATCAAGAAATCAAATAGCAAAATTAGATTTTTCATCGATCATCAAATAAGGCTGAACACTTGGACGTGTTGATGCGTTAGCAGAAATGCTACAGCAATTGTAATAATTTTGATTTCGAAAGTGCTTACAAAATATGGGCTAAAGAAACGCGATATAAAACTGGTGATTTTGCTAATAAACGTAATGAATAAACGTGTCGTGTTTTGACTGAAAATATACTTTTTTGATGAGTTCCGTTTTAAAAGCGAATTCAAAAAATTTGCCCTATCTGTGATACAAGTAAATTTGGATTAAATACAATCAAACTATACGAATTATATAATGCATTAATTTTTATCAAAAGTGTGCATTGATTATTTATGGCCCCTAAAAATGTCCGTTTGGCTCCTAAAAATTTAGGTCTAAGAGCTATTGGCCTGTAAATTTTTGATGAAAAAAAGCCTGGTAAGCATACCTGTACTTGGGGGGTTGGAGGGGGCGACCCCCCCCCAACTTGGCCAACCCTGTACCCAAAATCATTTCCCCCAACCCCCCCCCCCAGTTTAGAAAAAATTTAAAAAATTTTCAAAAAAGTGTATGTTTTTTGGCTTTTTTGGGAAAAATTTCGACTTTTTTCTACCACCCCCCCCCCCCACAACTGGTCGGAGGTCTTACAGGTATGCTGGTAAGCAGAGTATAAATTTCCGAAAGATATTTCCATGAAGCATTTGAATTGATTTTACGTTCGAAAAGAAATAATTGCATCAAAAAGCTTAGAGACTTGACGTATTGATCTTTCTCAAAAAGAAAAAATGCGAATCTTCATTAAATATCATGATAAAATATTGAAGATTACCAATGAAAACATGAGATAATACGTTCAAGATGATGAAAACTATTATAGATTATATGATAAATGAAGGTAGACATGCTAAAAGCCGCGCCTGAGCTGAGTAATGCATAATAATGATTATTAAAGTTATAATCGGCGCGAAGCGCCGGAAAAGTTTGAGATTATGACCTTCTAAAATGCACCAAAATGCATCTTTTCTGTATCCGATCCCCAAAATTTTCTTCCCCAAATGGGGAAAGAGCCCAAAATTTTTTTCCCTTTTCTGAATTTTTTTTCCCGAAAAAGCACGGTTTGGGGGAAAAAAACAGTGCGCAGCAGCGTTTTTTTTGTGCACGAACATTTGTGCCAATTGACACAAGAGGCCAAAAAAATTTGTGCCAATGGCACAAAAAATTTTTTCCTACTAGAAACATACTGAAAACTGCGGAAAATTTTTAGGCCAAAATTTTGATAAAAAGTTAACGTTTAACGCATTAATTTTTTTGTAGAAATCGTGTTCAACCTATTTTTCAGCTAAACATGTCAGTGAGATAAGGAAAAACTGTGCAACAAAATAGTTCACGAAATCCTAAAAAGAAATGGAATGCTGAGACAATTTAAATAACTCTAGGATTGTTCAGGATGTTCAAATTGATTAAACTTTCGACTACGAATCTATGTAAGTATGTATGAATGAATGAAAGATTTTATTACCTGTCGAAAGACCGCAAAATTACAATACAAAATATAATTAGTCGAGAACGAGGAAATAATGAATAAACGTGAAAGATAAATTTTAGAAGATTCGAACGACTAAATTAAAGGTCAAAAGTAGGGATATAAGGTCGGTATTAGTGCGTCTGGTGGCCACCCATCTTATAACATGTGTAATGCAAAAAGGTACCTGCAGTAATTGGGCAAAATGTGTGAGGAGAGGAGGCATACTTAAACGGTATAACGTGCCTGCTACATGGTAGCTTAAGCCTAAAGTCCAATTTAGCAGTGCAATAGCCGACTGCCGACGACAAAAATCATAGGATTTTTTCACTTTTGAATAGGGCCCAAGTCTAAAGGGTCATTTATATTTGATTTTTCGATGGAACTGATCGCCAACAGCTTGAAACGTTCAGCTTGAAAATCCACTTTCGATCGGAAAGAATAATTGCAATTTTGTAGAACATGACGACAGTAACCTCCAACCGAACCTAGCGGAAAAAAAATTTCCCTTTCGTTCGGTAACGTTGGGTCGATTGTCTTGTCTGTGCATGAGTCGATTGCTTAAGCCAGTCTAAGCCTAAGCCTGAGCCAGGCTTCGTACTGTCGCCTTAAGTTACGCGACATAACCAGTTATTGTAGGTACCTCTTGCACCTTTTGCATTACACACGTTACAAGATGGGTGGCCAGGGCGCACTAATATCTATAAGGTCGATCGAGAGTATGCGCTAGAGTAAACAATTTTTATTTTACTTCCATTTATTTCCACTCATCTCATCATTCATTGACAGCCTGTAAACTTTGCTGCAGCAATGCAGATACACTGTTCAAAGAGAACTCGTTCGCGTTCGGGTCAATTACGAGTAGATAAAATTATATTCATAGACTCGGCGCGAAGCGCCGAAAATTTTTTGCATTTTCGGCCCCTAAATTGTTTAAAAATCAAGGTTTGAACAGCCAAAAATTTTGTGCCAATTGGCACAAACGCTCAAAATTTTTTGTGCCATTCCAAATTTTTTTGTGCCAAAAACCATGTTTTGGCACAAAGAAAAACCACTGGACTGCGCAGCGCTCCTTAGGATTCGAAATACAGTAGACGTGTCACTTTTCACTTGCTCTGTATAAAATAATCAACCTGGAAAAAAAGAATGGAAGAAATTTTAATAAATTCATAGAAATACAAGAGTAAATACGAATAATACAGAAAAGCTCATGGATGTCACAAAAGCACGTGCGGATTGAGCTTTGAAAAATGAGTCAATTTAGATCGAAAACAGGGAATATTATTCGAACGAATAATATCATCAGGTAAGGAATTCCAAACATCAATATTTCGCAAGCAAAAATCATGTTTTAAAGCATTAGATTTATATTTCGATTTATACAATTTAAATAAGTTGGAAGCGCGATAATTGAATGAACTCAAGGTGAAAAATAAGTCGGGTGGGATAACTTCAAATTTCAAAATTAAGAACATGTAAGATAAGTCGATACACGTACGTAAAAATGCAAGGTCATCAAGGCCAGATTTGTTGAGGCGCTCCTTATAGCTTATCCAAAAGGTCTTTTTGTAAACCTTCGCTGAACTTTTTCTACCAATTTAGTATCCCCAACCAGACAAGGAGTCCAGAGTGGTGAACCATATTCCAGAATGGCGAGAACATAGGATTTAAAAGCCCTGATTTTCAATTCATTGGAGTTAGAGTGGAAGCATTTTAAAATCAAATTTGCCACCCTAGATGCTTTCTTAACCACGTAATCACAGTGGGCAGTGCTGACAATTTTTCATTGAACTTAACACCAAGATCCTTCATCTTTGAATCAGTAGGAATCAGAAAATCGTTTATATAATACTCAACTTTGGGGTTATTACTCCCAAGATGCAAAACAGAGCATTTTCCAGAGAAATAGATAATTGCCATTGCCAGTACTTCAGCATTTTCTGTAGCATTGAATATTTTCACATCATCAGCAAAAAGATAAATTTCACTGCTAATACCATCAAATATATCATTTATGAAAATTAAGAACATGGTTGGTCCCAATACACTACCATGAGGAACCCCACTAGTAACCTTAATAGGAATAGAAAAGCAATTGCCAATTTTTACGTGTTGAGTCCTATTAAATAAAAAACCATGTAACCATCTCGATAAAAAAACCAGATATGCCATAAGAAGCTAATTTTCCGACCAGTTTTTCACCAGAAACAGTATCAAATGCCTTTTGAAAATCGAAATAAATTGAATCTGTTGCTACTTGTTTATCCAAATTTTTAATGTTTTACAACTTAAAAGCTGAATAACACAAGATTTCTTCTTTCTAATCCAAATTGTCAATCATTCAAAAAATTATTTGACTCAAAATAAGCCATCAGGTCAACATTTATAATATTTTCCATAACCTTGCATGAGACACAACATAAAGAAACTGGTCTATAATTTTTTACCTTTGCTGGGTCCGTTTTTTGAAAATAGGTACCACATTTGATGTTTTCCAAATATCTGGTAATTGTCCAGTTCTAAATGAAATTTCAAAAATTGTTCTCAAAGGTTCTGCCAAAACTAGATATATTTTTTTCAGGAAAAAGGCACACAGACCATCAGGACCAAGAGACAGTGTAGGCTTCAAATATTTTAGAGTCACTAGGACTCTTAAGAAATCAAATTTGATTGATAAATCTTTATTAAACTGCCATTGAGGATATCCAGGGATTTTTTCATTGTCCAAGATAAATACAGATCCAAAATTGGTTGAATATTTCACTTTTCATTTTATCATCAATTATATCAGACTCACCAGAAACAATTACAGAGATAGTGTGTCTCAACTGAGTTTGATTATTGACAAATCTATAAAAATCCTTGATTGAATTTGATTTTAGCAAACATTCTTCCTTTCTAGCATAATATTTGATCAAGACTGTATTTACGATTGTACCGAATACGAGAAAAGCAAAAATCGTTAGCACTGGAAAGCATTGTCTCGACTTGACAAAAATTTTTAACCACTAGAAAAAAATCGTTAGTTTCGAACATGATGCGTCGCAAAAAATTTAAGATGTAAAAGTTTTTGGATGTTCGGCTTTCTTTTCAAGTACATCGAAGTTTTTCAAGATAATGTTGGAAAAAACTCAAGATTCCATCTTAAAAAAAGATCCAGATCTTTTTTTGAAAAAGTCAAGATGAATGAAAAAAGCAAATGAAAAATTTTTCCAACTTGATTTTTTCACGATGGGATCATAATTTTTCAAGATGTCATCCTGATTTTTTTTTTACAAAGTTGTCATCTTAACGTTTTCAAGATAAAATCTTGATTTTGTTCAAGATCTGATCTCGTAAAGATGTGATATTGATTTTTTTCAAGATGATACCTTGATTTTTTTCTAGAAACTATCCTGATTCGTGCATCATTCATTCATGTTTACTTTCCGTTGTATAGTTTCAGGTCATCGGCTGCCCGTTTCCTGGCGTTTTAGAATTCTCAACGACAGGCCTTATCTTCCTCAGGTCGGCCCATCCAGATCCCTCTTGGCGTAGAACGTCCTGATCAATCTCGCCCCGACAATAACCAAAAAGGGTCAAATCCTGCAAAACCATGTTTTTTACAGAAAATCTTGGCACTATTAGATTTCAGGGAAGGTTTATACGGCACTTACAAATAAAATATTGGAGAACGGGTTCATACGACTCAGCTTATATGGTTTCCTGTAATGGCAGTGTTTGGAAACAAATGATGGTTACTATTTCATGGTTTATGTTTAGTCGCTTTGTAAGCTCTAAAGGGTCATTTATACTTGCCGTTTCCGACGGAACGGAACAGAATGCAATCGACGGAACGTAACCGAACGAAAGAAAAATTTTTGTTCCACTCGGTTCGGTTGGGGGTTACCGTCAGTCGTTTTCCACAAAATTGCAGTTATCCTTTCCAGCCGAAAGTAGATTTTCGAGCCGAACGTTTGCGGACCATCCGTTCTATACCGTCGAAAAAGGCACGTATAAATGGTACTGTGGTCACCTTGTCATAAATTCGTGAGACAAAATCTCCATTCGATTTGCAAGTTTGTGATTGTGCCATTATTCTTCTGTCCATTGCGCCAAAAGTCCGAGTATGGACGATCGGCTAGCGTTGCTTACATCTCCTTACGTTGCTCCCGTTGCTTGCATTGCGTCCGATTTTTTTACGCAACGTAAGCAACGTAACGCTTTGTTAGCAACGCACTCAACGCATACCTTGCGTCCAAAGTATAGATATCAAAGGAGATTCGCTGTAATTGTATCGCGTGATGAAAGAGAAAACATCGCAAATTTTTCAATGTCCCAGCAGAGCTGATTATTCCAGATTCGAAACAGATGACAGTTTTCCTCATTTCCTACTAGTAATGAGTGTAGGCGCCGTTGATGGCGTATGTTCCTGGGAGCGGGTTTCCCGTTTGGGTTCTTGACTCCATGCAAAATTCTGGCATGACCCCATGCAGAATTATGGCATGATCCCCATCATATATTCTCCCCCCCCCCCCCCCCATTTCGGAGTTTGAAGTATCAACAAGCATCCAATTTTTTCACATGAAATACAGGTGTAGTTCAAAATCTTACTTGACTATTCTCACATGTCACGATAGAAGAGCTGTATGTGCATAGACCTATCCGAGATAATCATTGAATGCATCAACGAGAGAGAATTGGCGGGAAAATTTTAATTTTAAAGGGAATAACATTAAAGAAATTTTAGAAAAAAACTGAATAAAAAGATCCAGGTATTTGCAAGCATCCAAGAGGCCAACTATACTTCGCCGTACGGCACCATACGGTGCCTTACAGTGCCGTACAGTGCCGCACGGCACGTAAGTATAACTGCTACTCATCATTTTCATTTAGTTATTATCATTTACCAACGGCATGGAGTATAGCAGCCATTCATCAGGTGCCGTACGGCACCACACGGCGCGTGCGGCGAAGTATAGCAGCTAAATGTGGTGCCGTACGGCACCATACAGCGCCATACGGTGAAGTATAGTTGGCCCCTAAAAGAGCGAATCATAAGTTCAAAAATTTGGTAGAGAAGCTGCTTTAACCGGTCGGATGTCTTTTTTAACCTATTTTGAGAACAACGTCTGTGTATTCTGTTGAAACTGACTAGAAAATAACGAGTTTACTGTATTCTCAATCTAATCGACCGATCAATATCAAACCCGCCTCACATAACATCTTTTGTTGACCGGATTTTGTCCACAATGATTGAAAAAAAACATTGACCGAATCCACTCAATATAAACAGCCGAACATGGTTGCAGGTCAACTCTTTCTACATTAAATTATAAACCACAAGCCAAACTAACTTTTGATCAGCTGCGTGATGTCAAAACTCAAGCTGCATTTATTCAAACTGAGGAATGCGTGAAATCGAGAAATATGTTGTATGAAAAGTTCTCATTGATTCTTTGTACCTGAAAAAAAATGAATCTCGAAATAAGAGCTTTTCTGTTGACAAATCAGCATGAGGGAAAAGGGATTTTCTGTCCCAAATCCCATTCAGCTTGATCAGGTAGTGTTCGAAAAAATTCGAAATTCAACAGTTTTGAATAATTTATTTCTTTTGAAGTTCTCTATAAAATTTCCCACCCGATATCCTGCACAGCTTCACAGAACTAAGAGAAGAAATTCCCTGCAAATGGAGCCAGACGGAATGCATTTACGTTTTTTCAGATGCAATTGAGCATCAGAAATCAAGCTACATACGGCAGGCTCATGTGTGTTGTAGTGACATTTTTCAGTCTGCCACAACTCTCTTAATGTCACTTTACAACTCTCTGATCTTTACAACCAAAGATGAGCATGTCTCATGCGTGTCATCTTAATTCAAACTGGGCGATGCAATTACTGTAGTCATTGTGTCGTGGAATTTCGGTCAGTGATTCATTATTAATTGTTTTTATATTCTTGCTGTCTGGTCGTCTCTCCGAATAAACCACAGCCGCACTATTTTCCCGCCACCATAATAAATATTTTAAATTGAGAAATCGAAGGTTTCTCAATTTAGAATATTCCGATTTGTGAAATATTTTGAGCACTTGTCTGAATTTCAAGAGGCATATGTGCCCCGGCCCAATGTTAGGTAAGTCTTAACATTAAGGTCTGAACCTCTTGGATAAAACTCCTGCCAAAATCATTTTGAACTCAAAATCAAATCTTAAAAATTTTTGGTGGATCACCAAATGAACGTCTCAACAAAATTAAAAGAAGAAAAATTATATAACATTAGTGATCCATTTAGGTTTGTCAAATACTTATCTTCTCTGCATTGAGGCCTAGTTTCCTTAACTTCCAACCAAATTCTAGAGGCTAGACTTCGTAGTACATCTGCCTTAGGATACTTTCCAGGTTACTATAAAATGCTAACCAATTCCCAAAAAATTCCTCGTACCCCATTGATGAATAGTGCTTTGCTAGTTGCTCCCATGGCACATAGTGCTTCACTATTCGCCTCTGAGTCCTCAAGTACTTTTGCTTCTCCCCAACTGGCGCAAGATGCTCAGATAGTTTCACCCTTGACTCTCACTTCACATTAGGTGGGATCGGGTCCACAGGATTCTGTAGATCAGGCACAATTATTGGCAAATCTGGCACCTAGTAATCAATCTCAGGTACCTCAAAATTCAACTGCTCAGTCATCTTATGTAATTAACCTTCTGAATTCAGCTCAAACTACTCCTGCTAATCCAGTTTCCTTGGCGCCACTGCCTCAGTCGGTTGCAGCTCCGATTTTGCAAACGGCAACTGCTCCTATTGGGGTCACTGGTTCTCAAGCAAACATTGCCTTGCAAATTCAGCCATCCCTATCGGGCCATGCTGATTCAAGCTCTCAACAAACTTCCTTTCAACCCGTTTCTTCTGATTCTGCAAATGTTGACTATTCACTACTGCCCTCATCTCACCCTCATAAGAGTAAGAAACCTCAGCCTAAAAGCATCAGTGATGCCTGTACAGCTGAGATTGAAAATTTTTGATTGGAAGCTTCGGCGCAGCTAACTGCCCTGGGAGAAGCTACTAAGTCAGTTACACAAAATATTCCCAGTACTGCTACTTTTAATCAAATTCTTGGTTTTGTTGAAGACAAAGCCCGAGAAAGTGAGGAAGGAAATTTGCGACTCCTGAATGAACTTCGGGCGAAGCACCATAATCAAACTGCCACCATGTCTGCTACTCCAAGTATTCTGATCGAACAAGTTAAGCTTCTCGTTTCTGCTAATTCTGCTAATTCTTCTGCCATAAATCACGCAAGTAATTTAAGTAATCCTCCTCTCTCTCTGTACCTCAACCTGAACATCTCGCTTCTCATAGTGTACCTGCTACTACTACTGTACCTGTAATGTCTCACATACCTGCTATAGCTCCTACAATTAAGTTAAAAACTCACAATTCTGAATGATCTAATCCTCCTAGTCACTGGGATTCTTCCGTAATCGAAGAAGAGCATATTATTCACTCTAAGATACCTCATAATTCCTGGCATACTGTTCCTCCTCCTGATTTTTCTGACTATCCTCCTGTAAATTTTTCACATAACTATGGTTACCACACCTCTGATATTTGCTACCCATCACATCATGATGAGGAAAGCTTAATTGAAGGAATAATTAAGAATATGACTCCTCTCTACATTAGCGAAGCTACCTGTGATAAGAAATTATTATGGTTCTTCATTCATCTCGAAAGTGTGATCAGTTTTGATTTAAGTAATTATGTTAAGATAAGCGCACTTTGCAGACTAACTTGTCATGCTCCTAGTGATACCATTCAGGACATCAATGATTAGGAAGAAGCTAAGCATATGTTAATGTTCTCCCTTGCTCCCACCTTTGATAAGATGACTCTCTAACATGAGTTAGACTTGATGACGCCGAGCTCCGGGGAAGACCTCCATGTTTTCCTCAGCCGAGTCATGACTTACATTCAACTTCTCTTTCAAGATAAGAATCAGAAATTCGGCCATCAGAAAGTCATCAAGAGGTTTTTGATGAAAATGCCTATTTTCTGCCAAATTTCAATTTCTGATGATGCACAGGAATTTTCTACTGTTTAACAACTTGCCACTGCTGTTTGTGAAGCTTGTAAGATTCTTGATGCTACGAAAGCCAAGATTGGTACTGCAGAACAACTCATTCTCATCAATCAAGCTGATCCTCAACCTCAACCTCCTACTCCTCCTACTCAAAGATGTTATGATAGAAGACGTTTTCCTGAGTCACATTCTGCTAATCCTAATTCTGATAATTCCACTTCTGATATACCTAGATTCCCCTTTAGTGAAGCTACTGTTCCTGTAGGTAAGATTACTGATCTTCTTCAGCAAATCGCTGATGGAATTCATAATCATAGGCAACCTGTTTTCACTTCTGAGTCTCAACCTTCTCACTCTCAATATCTGACTAACAGAAGTCGTGATAACTCGATAACTCTGCTCACCATGACTTCTCGGCACCAGGTAGCCATGATCATTCAGGTTCTGACAATCGTACTGACTTTCACTCTCACTATGATAGATCTCAGAGTAGGGATCGTAATCGACTTTTATCTATTCAATCCACCGGTTGTTAGTGGTAAGCTCATATGAGCAACACGCACAACACTGCAGATTGCAAAGGTTAAAGTGGTTAAATGGTTAAAGTGCATCAATCCTCAAACTCAACTTTCTTTTGGTTGTCAAATAGCTCCTTACACTGCTAATAGGTATCAAAACCGTTACAATCCAAACTTTGGCAATGATGTTTGCATCACCCTAAATTGGAGAAACAATAGAGGCAGCTACAGTAATAGAGGAACCTCTTATTAACTTTTCAGTTGTGGTTCATATTTGAACACATATGCTAACCCCGATGCTGATGTTTGCAACGTTATCACTTCTGCTCCTCAGTATGATTCGGCTAACTTTCCTATTGAGTATCACACTTATCCCAATGGTACTGCTCTGGCAAATCCTTGGTCTGAGTTTTCTCCTAATAGTAGACACCTAACTGAGACAACCTCTAGTCCTCTCGCCTTACCTCCTCCTCAATCTCAGACTCTGACTTCTAATACTTCCGAACCTAGTCAACAATCTGAAATAGTTTCTCAACCACCTTCTGCTAACATGGTACAAACTGATTCTAAGTTTGATAATTCTGCTAATGCCACTCTCTTCTCTCCTGATATTATTAGTTGGGATGTGGAAAACATCTCAGGGAATGACCCTTGGATCCCATACCCAGCAATATGCCATATAGGTAACTGTACTCCTGTCTCTGATAACTATATACAAAATTACCTGCCTACTAATGCCTTTCTGATTCCTATCAAAATTGGATGCATAACTGCAAACACTCTCATCGATACCAGTGCTCAGTGTTCTGTATTATCATCTGGCCTTGTTAGATGAGCCTTTGAAAAAATAGATACCCCTCTACCTGTCTGTGGCGCAGATGGAGCAGTGGTAATGACCCATGGTCTGGTTCTATTTACCATGGAATCTGATTTGGTCAATATCTTGTCAAATGCGTCATTCTTGATGATGACACTAGGGACCAGTGTATCATTGGTACTGACTTTCTGACTCATCCTGATGTCCAAGCCATTCTGAACTTTAAGCAAAGATACGTTGAGATAGCCAATAAATACTAACCTCTTACTGTAATTCCTAGATACCTGCCTAACTCACCTGAAATAATCTCTACTCTCGCCAGTCTTTAAGAACCTATCATTGAAGAAATTCTGATTCACGCCCAATCTTCAAACTATCCATCATCTGAAAGCAATGAGCAAGTTGAAGAGATTGAAGCTGAATCCTCTGATCAACCTGTTCAAACTGACACTTCCACAGTTGTTGACTCCAACAATCTAGTTGTCGCTGAACTTGCGGATTGTATCTTTATTGTTGCTGCTGCTACTGTTAAGATTCAACCTTATTCTCAACACTGGATTTGTGGTCATGTTTTTCCACAAACAGATGCATCCATACCTAATCTTATAGTTCAACCTCCACCTAATACCTCTAATGGCAAGGAATTTCCTGTAGAGACTTTAGTGATTAATATCTGTAATTGAACCTGTTCACTTCTGTTTATCAATAACTCTAAAAACTGTCTTAAGCTTCACGCTGACCAAGTAGTTGCTGTTGTAAAGCACTATCTGGAAAAGTTGCACACTGGCTCATGGGATATCCTCTCTTGTGTTGCTGTAGCTACATCAGAGCATGATCCAGCCGATCACCAGCCTGCTGCATTAGATCACTCTTTACCTAACACTTCTGATTCTCAAAAACTTCACTTAGCTCTTCAAAAAATGACTCAAAATACCTTTGTCTCGCCCACTCAGAAGGCTGAAGCCATTAAGATATTCAAAAGGTATCAGGATGTCTTCAGCTTACCTGGTGATCCCCCTACTTTTACTCATGAACTCATGGTGAACATCAATACTGGTGATGCTCAACCCATTGCTAGATAATACTATCATGCTCATCCTCAGTGCAATGGGATGGTTGAGAAATTCAATCAAACCTTAATTTCTCAACTTAAAAGCTATACCATGGAAGGCCCTGATAATTAGGAATGTTACCTACCCTATGCAGTCTTTGCATATAATGCTACTCCTCACACTGCTACATGCCATTTTCCTTTTAAATTGTTGAGAGGTCAGGAGCCTCGAATTACATTTGATAATGAATGCATAAAACGTCTAACTTTACCTTTAAACTATGACACGTATCAGCATATTCTCACTCAATCTCATCTGAATCTTTATAAAAATGTTAGTGAAAATCTGGAAAAAGCTGCAACCACCAGTAAATCCTATTATGATAAGAAAGCCAAACATGGCGAGATCACCATAAATGATCTCGTGTTACTGGTTAACTTTAAGAAAGGTAATAAGATACAGCCTGACTACATCAGCCCCTACATTAATACTGATACCTCTACTCTTGAGCATAATTTTGTTACTATTGATGCATTAGATTCTCTTGGTAGGCCTCAAATTGTGTCCACATCTCGCCTTAAATTTATATTCCAGGATCTGCTAGGGAAATCTTTTTAGCTGAAGCCAGTGGTTCTCCTCAGCCACGTGCCAAAGCTAATAATTAAGTTAACTTCTTCATATATCTAATTAACAAAAGTTCTAAAATTTATCGTTTTTGGCACTTCACTTCTGCATTGTATTGTATTTATGCGTATCATCCCCCCAAACAACCAAATTTTTTTGGCTCGGACTACTTCTTCAAAAGTAGTCAGAGTTGTCCATATTTTGCCCCTCCATGTAGGAAAATCTTACTCAAAATCTTGAGTTGTATGTTATACATGCTAAACATGACCTATATATATGTCCCTTCATGACTGCATTACTGGTGTAAACTCCTGCATCTACCCTATGGACATAGGTAGACAGATTTACCCATAGCTATAGGTTCTGAACCGCGAGTGGTCATTCAGCTCAGTTTCGCCTGATATTGACCCTCAAACCTCTGAGAGCAGACCTTGAATGACCTGCAGGATTTCACTTCTTGCATGATGCTTGTTTTTGTTTTGAATCTGTTGCAATTGCTTTATTTTATTTTCTTTCTTTGGCATAGAAATTTTTATTTCAAAGTTTGCTGCCCGAATTTTTGCATTTGAGAATTTTGAGTTAGTTTTATGGTGCAATTCCCCATTGTAGTAGCCACTGGGCCACCGCCATCGCTGTAGCCCTTCGATCGCTCACCACTGCCAATTTTTAGTGTCAGCATCAATGCCCAGGGGCAGTATGCCGCTTAGGCCAATTCTTTGGGACATCAAAATTATGTTTCATTTTTTACAGATGGTAAGTTGCATGCATTTTTGTAAGCTTTATGTGCATGTTCTTTCCTTTCTTGGTCTTTCTGGTTTGAGTTTCCCACTGTGCTCATCATCCAACTGCCTGAGAGCCAACAGGACTTCCAGTGGTCAGTTTTCATCAATCTGATCAATTGTTATGCCTTGGCCTAGCTCCCACACATTCCCATGCTGAGGCTGGAGACTGCTTCTAGAGTTAATCACAAGTTAACTTTGGTAGTGAAGGTCGTGCTCAAGTCCATAATCAAGAAAGCTGTCTGCCTAAAATCAAACTACATTTGCAAATATTAAAATTTCCAAAAATCAAACTTCTCAAATCTTTCAAAACAAATCCAAAGTTCAAAACATTCTCAGCATCATATTTTCAAAACACTTTTATTAGTAAATTTCAAAAATTTATTTTCTTATATTCTATCACTTTTGGCACAAAACTATATTTTCAAAACTCCACGTCTGCTCAAGAATCTTTACCCAAGTAAAGGTCTCAGTCATCTTCTCTTAAGAAATGTGCATAACTTAAATTGAGTGTTTTTAGAGTTCAACATCAAGCAGCTTGTTCGAGTAAGAGAACTGGAGCAGTGGCACATGTCACTGTTCCAGCACTGACCCAGTTTCGTTACCTCACCAGAGTTCATACTCCCTGGTAACCTCCACTCAGCCTTGGCCACAGTGGAGACGCCCAATTTCCATGTATACACTCTGATTGGCTTTGACATGGAATCGATTAACACATCAGACCTGTCAAAGTTTTCACATTCTTTTTTTATACCCTTTAACTCTGACACCAAAACTGTACCTCATTAGGACCAACTTGCTTATCCAGATGGCAGAGCTCTCGTTTTCGAAGCTCTTCTGGCCATGGAGAGTGATTGGACCGCTTTCTTTAGACATTTCGACAACACCCACACCATTGTCACGACATTCGATGCGGACAATGACTGGCACACTCTTTATACTCTGATAGGTCCTAAATTTTGTACTGAAAGTCAAAATTCTGAACTTACGGTCATTCTCAAGGTACCCATGGTTGACATTTTCTGGTTCATCAAACTAATTGAAAAAGATCCCAATCATTTGGAGAAAGCCTGGCTTAACCGCTTTTTCCCTGAATGCAGTACTCTCAAAGCATGCATGACCTGCATGTGGGCCTGAGATATGGTCTCTTTTCACCATGACTTCTCAAAAAACCCCATGTATTATGCAACACTTTTGGAACACGAACTGTTCAGTGAGAAGTTGATATATGCCGGTTTAGACACTTTCTACCCCATTCTGTTGTATCTCGCCCTAGGTCACTATGGATTCTTTGACAAAATTTTCTGCAATGCTCAAGTCTTTCCACACCACTTATTCCACCTTCACCTTATCAACCATATCACAAGGGTTCTTATCTGTTATGAGTTAGATTCGGACTCTAAGACACCTACCTGCTTAGACATTCCTAATAAGCCCACACTGTCGATGGAATTCCTAGCCGCAGTGATGCATGATGAGGCACTGTCAGCCCTCTCTTACCTTTTCACTCAAACTATCCAGCCCACCCATGGCCAGCCAATTTGCCCTGCCACATTGATCAATGGTGCAGCATCTTTAAGCATATCGCAACATTCTGTGTTTCCACCTCCTCCTCCTAAGTTATTGCAAAATCAATCAAGGAATCTAGGTAATACTCAACCTGGTGACGCTCAGTCATCGAAAGAGTATCCGAAGATTCTCCATGATTCTCTTGATCTACAAACAGCCATAGCCACTGCTATGCGATCCAGTACTGCTGCTGATCTGCACTATGCTCTGGGTGCACCTATGTCAGTGCACTATATTCAACAGGTCTTCCACAGTCTCGTTGTTGATTCTATTTCCATGACTTACCCAATTCCTTGTGAAGCTAACCCCTTCAAGGACGGCATGGCAGTGAATCAACCAAAGTGGGGAAATCAGTACAAGAACAGTTACCAATACTTACCTCAATCTTATCTTCATTAACTGACTTCTCCAAACATCCATGCCTTGAACCTCTTAACTGTTAGTCTTCCACTACCTGCTCTGCTAACCTCACCCTGTTCACTAGAGGAATACCAAGATGTGGAGAAGACTATTTGCGATGCCATCAGTGGTATGGATGACGAACTTAGGAAGTTTTTCACTCTCCAATGCTGGAAGGATATGAACAGCAACCCTAAGGACGTTCTGACACAATTTAAGGCCACCTTGCCTCGAATTGAATCTAAATTTGGGCATGAATCTGTCACTCATGTCACAAACACTATTGCCCTACTACCTGTTCTAGTCTCCTCAACTAGAATGGGGATAGATGATTCGTATCTGCTACATCAGGATCCCAGGTATGAGAGTAACTCTCATTACTACTTTTCCTGGATATCAAAATGTATATGTCTTCTATCACTATACAATATTTTGATACCTTCTTCTGCTATCCTCAACTTTAATCTCTACAAAAAACGTGTTTCTGATGATACACAGCTTTTGACTCAAACCAAATCCAACACTGAGGTTAAACTCGCCTTGGAGGAGTCCCAAGTTGTCGTTATCATGTCTGACACTGATCTTCAATCTCAAGCAGTTACTGTCACAGTTGATACACCATCTCGTCCTTTGACCAAGGAAGAGATGCAACTATCAAATCTCACTATCAATTTAGACCAAACTGAAAAACTGCAAACCGAGTCTCAAGCTGAGTTCCAAGTTCCTTCGATTGTTTCCGTTACTTCAGCTACTGAATCTACTACAGTCACAACTGAGCCACGGACGCAACCACAGGTTGCCGCTCCTTCAGTTTCCATGTCTGTTTCACTTTCTGCTCAACCTCAACAACCACATCTGGCACCAATAGATACGCCCGCAATTGACCTCGATAAGTGTGTGTTACTATTGACCTAGATATGTTCTACATTGCATCTCAAATCATGTGACTTTACAAGCTAGATATGCCTACCACTCTTGGTATATCACCTTCCCGATGAGAGCTTAGCCCCCTACCCGAGCTTGATTATGGATTTCTGTATGAGTCTATATTTGGATCTCTACCTACCGCTCCTGCCGTAATCTCAGGTCAGCCAGTGACGGTTCAAACAAATTTAGTTGCTCAAACACCTGCTCCTCCTCAACCTCAATCTGTGAGGGCCGCGCAGCAACCTCAAGTTCCAGCGCAGCCTCAACTGTTAACATCTGCAACTCAATCAACTTCACCTGCGAAACCTACACAATCTTTTCATATACCAAAAGTTGCTGCAGCCACTGTAGTCACAAAGCCTTCACTTTCTTCTTTTTTTTTACGAGTTTTTATTAAAAGGAACATTATGTAACGAAATAAATATGAGGCGACTAAACACACAAGCAAAAGAGAAAACAAATTCAACAAGTTTCAATATGGAAGGTTTTGAGGCAAAAGGCACAATGGCCCAGTTTTGGGGATGATTAAATCAAACTTACCTATGCTATAAGCAAAAATTTTCTATTGTTTCACATACACCTGATGGCATTAGGTGCTTCAGTAGCTTTAATTCACATTTTAGAATATTGATAAAGGCTTTCAAGTTGGGGATATTCCCTGATATCCGTGATTTGTAAATGTAAAACTTTGCAATTAGTAATATTGAGTTTAAAATTTAAAGTTCTGTTTTAATTTTTTCTTAAAGTACTCCTAGAATCACATCTTGCTTTGTCAGTCTAAATGTGTTGTCCACCCTGTCTTGGTTTCTTCAGTTGAGTTCTTGCCAAAAATATAGGACTGTTTGGCATTCACACAGGGTGTGCGGAATGTCATCTTCTGAGTCATCACAGTACAGGCAAATACCTGATTCTTTAATTTTGTATTGTGCTAACAAGTGTGGAGTTATGAGGAAATTATGCAGTATTTTGAATTGAAATTGTCTATATTTATTTCCAACTTTCATTTCAGTGAGTACTTTCCATGTTCTGTTGAAGTCAATCCCAAGTGGTAGGTTGAGCTTGTCTTTCCATATAATTTCACCCTTTGGTATACACTGCCTTGCTTCACTCATATACTTCCTGACTTTTGTTAAATCTGCAATGTTTATGATTTGCCGAATTAAGTCACACTCATTTTTTGGATTGTTAAAAGTCCCAATTAGAGATTTCCGGTGTTTTGGAATTGAGTGAATTATCTTTGCATAATCCAACCAACTTATAGTACAACTGTCACTTTTGAACTCATGATAACCTTTTATAGTCCAGTCGTTCTTGAACCAATGATATATGTAGTTAAATTTTGTTTGATGTAATGGCCATAAAAATAATGACTTTTTATCACTAAGTATATATCAGTTGTTGTTAACTTGTTGTAGCATGACTTGCATTGGTGTGTTTATTGTATATATATTACTTGTTGGGATATTCTTTATCGAGTCTAAAATCTGTGAATAAAATGGTGGTAGACTGAGGTTCAATGTTCTAGTTGAGAAATTAGATTGTAGGATTGTGTCTAGTCCACCAGTTTTTTCTATGTTCATGGTTCCAACATGATTCCATTTCCCCGGGTTTTTAAGAAGCCATACTAATCACTTAGCTTTTAATGATGTTACTGTAATATCCATATCTGGCATCATTATACCCCCTTCTGAATGTTTCTGTATCATAACATTGGATTTAACTTTAGGTGTATATGTATTCCATAAAAATTTTCATAGCATCCTGTTCATTATCTTAATGATATTTACATCTACAGCAAGGTTGATTACACTATAAAGTAACTTGGATGCTATAAGATAGTTCCATACCATAATCTTTCCATAGAATGTTAGACCACGTGATTGCCATGTGTTACATTGCTTTTGACATTTTTCAAGTTTTCACTGAAGTTTTTAGAGTACATGATGTCCTTGTCATATGAGAAGTATATTCCAAGGATATTTACAGTATTAACTATTTCACATTCTCCTAATTTGTTGTTTAAAGTTTTGTTTTTTCCAAGCCTTAGGACCTGGGTCTTTGTTAGATTGATTCTTAAGCCTGAAGCATTTGAGAAAAGTGATATGAAGTTCAAGGCTGCATCAAGGTCTATCTTATCTTTAACTAGTAGGACTGTGTCATCGGAATACATTGAAACTTTATTAATCTGGTTTAAAGTTGTTAAACCCTGATACTCATCTGATTCTCTCAGGGCAATTGCCATATGTTCCATTGCACATATAAATAGGTAAGGTGAAATGGGGCAACCCTGTCTTACTCCCCTGTCAAGTTGAAATCTTTTAGTGGAGAAACCTGAATTCATAACCACTACTTCCGCACCATTATATAATGTTTTAATCCAGCAACAAAACTTGTCTCCAATATTGAATGATTTTAGTGCAGTAATCATGAAGTTTCCATCAAGGGAATCAAATGCTTTTTCGATATCTAGAGATACTAAATAACCTGATTCTTTTTTTGTTTCATAGTGTTCCATAAGATCAATAAGGTACCTTATATTTTCTCCAATATATCTCTCAGGCACAAAGTCTTTTTGATCCTCATGGATGATATTTTTGATTTGTGCCTTTAGTCGACGAGCCAAAGCTTTTGCTAATATTTTGTAATCAACATTAATCAAGGAAATTGGTCTCCAGTTTGCCATATCTTGAGTATCTTTTCCTGGTTTTGGAATGAGGGTAATTATGCTTCGTTTCTGAGAATTTGACATGTTACCAGTTTCAAGGCTAAAATTTAAAGATTCAATTAATGGTTTATTGAGTAGTTTTTGTAGAATTCCACGGTTAAACTGTCATCCCATGGTGATTTTCCATTTTTCATTGACTGTAGAGTGCTTCTATACTCTGATTCCATTATATCTTTCTCCAGACTTTCTCTATGATCATCGCTGATTTGTGGAATGGAGCAAGCCTGGGTTTTGTGGAAGAAATCATTCTGAAAGGTTTGCTTTTCCAAATTCTGCCCATATAACTTGCTGTAGAAATTATACATGTCTTGCATAATTTCATTTTGGTTTTCAATAAATTCCCCTCTGGTATTTTTTAAGCATGTTATCATCTTTTTGTTATAATTTCGTTTTTCCAAATTCATAAAATATTTTGTAGGTTTTTCACCTTTCAAATTCCACCTAATTTTTGTTTTTTTTTTCAATGGAAAAACAATCTTTTTCTTCCATTATAGCCTTTAATTCTGTTCGCAACTCTTTATGATGCAGGTTTTCATCTGATATTTCCAATTTATCCAGTTTTTCTTCCAGCTCTTCGAGTTCTCTCCTTAGCATGGATTCAGTATCCCTATGATTCTGTGCTAAGATTTTACTGTAAGAAATTGTTTCAGTTTTAATTTTATATTTGATGAATTCCCAGGTTTGTAATGGGTTAAATAGATGTTTCATAGATTCTTTCAGTGCTTCTTCGACTGTCCCAGTAAGGATTTTTTTGTATGCGTCATTAGTTACAAGTGAATTATTGAAATGCCAGAACCCTGGACCTCTTTTCTTGTATGTGTTTCCAGTGAGTCTAAAATTTACTGCCTTGTGGTCCGTAGGTAGTCCTCCAATAATGTCACATTCACTAGTTTCATTCATTAACTCCTCTGACACAAAGAAGTAGTCTAGTCGACATTTTGTTTGTTGTAGAGGCCATGTATACCTCCGCTTCGTTGGGTATTTTTGTCGAAAAGTGTCTGTCATATCCATTTCTGAAACATAGTTTAAGAACTTTGAAACTGATCCTTTATTACTATTCCATTGATTTCCTCGAGTTTTGTCTAATTTTGGGTCTATGGTTAGATTCAAATCTCCACCTAGAATGATAGGATAATTGTTTTTGTTGTAAAGCTCCAGTTTCTGGAATATTTGATCCCAAAACTCAAGTTGTGGTTTTTCTCGAACTGGTGCATAAATATTAACTATTATAAATGTAGAATCGTCAGTTGAAAGTTCAATAAAAATGTATCTGCCTTGTGTATTGCAGTGTATATTATTTACTGTGTGCATAAACCTATTATTGAATAGGACTGCTACTCCTTTTGAATTTGTTGTTCTGTTTGAAAAAATGATACTTGATTTCCACAGCCTCATTCAAGTTTCAGTTGCTTTTTCTAGATCCTTTATAGCATGGGTTTCTTGTAATAAGATTATGTCGTAACAATTGCTTTTACAATATGTAAATATATCTTTTCTTTCCACCTTAATATTTATAGTTTTAACATTTAACGATAAAAATTTAAGATTATATGACATAAAAGAACATACCATACTAGCTGGGCATGTTTGATATTTTATCCAAGTTTTTAAGCTTGTGTGTCATAAATTTATTTTTACTTCTGAATTGTGAGAATCTGAATTTTTGAAGAAGTTACCAGAAATGTGTAATTGTTTTTCAAAAATCAAAGTATACATTATTACTAATTGAGCCACATATCTTGATATTCCGGATATTTTAGGAACAGTTCAAGAAGAAGTGTCTTGTGTGTTAAGATTAAAAAATTTTTAAGAAATTTTAAGATAAAGTTTTCATTAAAAGACTTTTGTGGCAATCCCAAAACTTCTGAGAATTGCTAAAAATGTGTAAATTACTAATTGAAGACCATCTCTTGATATCCTGGATATTTTAGGGATAGTTCAAGAGAGGGGCGAAAAGAGCTGCACCGACAGACATTAAGCCCCACGCTGCCAGAGTCAAACTAAATTACCATCCCCCAAAGGGCATATGGGTTTTAAAAACCCTGTCTAAATTTCAAAATGATAAATTACAAAACTGTTTTTACTAAATACATTAATTTAAGATTCCAAAGAAACAAAAATTACCATAAATGATGATAGGCATGAGACTAAATATGCAATAATTCATACAAATTTGCATGAACACGAAAATACTGAAAACAATTGAAACTAAATATGTGTTATGTTTACTTCTCTGCTTAGGCCAAAAGACGTCAGCAATGTAACTCAAGTCCTATTGGCTTGTATTCAATCGACTACTGTAGGTCACTCAAAGGAGCTTCCTATTAGCAATCAACTAAACACAGTGCAACAGTTCTTAAGCAGAAATAAACACAACCTTCAGTCACTAATAAGTAACTGGAAACTCTAACTCTTGCAATCGAAGGGCACTCAGAGTCTCCCCAGATGCCTCCTAAAGGTTTACACAAATACACAGAACTCACTATGATAATATCCAAAGGAACTGGGGCTTTACCTTGGCTTTGGCTCCCATGTAAGGCGGCTCCCCCTTCCGCTTGATGCGCGAGTAGTAAAATAATAAATAATAAATAATAATAATAATAATATTATTATTATTATGTAAATTTGGGTGTCGGGCTGTCAATGCTTGCCTTTACTAGGCGTAACAGAACAATACAATAAAAAACGGACGTGACTCGCCCACGACACACCAAAAGTATGAGAATGAAATAATAATCCACATTTCTCTTTTTTGGTCGAATCGTAACTTTGTCGATTCACCAATTTTGCATAGATGTGGGATTGCTACTGCCGTAAGCACATCCCCAACATATGAGCAAACCGTAGCATTAAAATTGGCATTGAACTACACGGACACCTGAAAAAGTGTGGCATACATAAATGCATGTTAGAAAATAAAGCATACGAATAAACTAACTAATTAATTAATTTGTAAACTGGCACAAATAGCTACTTAATTGAGTAATTAAATAATTAAGAAAAAAGACAGGTAGCTAATTTTTAAGTCTTTTTGGCCTTATTTGCAGCATGACGCTTACATTTCAAATCCTGTTGTATTTTTGTCAAATCATCCATCCAAATTGTCGAAAATTTTCTGCTGTTGTTAAAAATTGCCAGCTTTTTGGCATTGGATGAGACCAGATCTTTATCGATAGATGTGGTGAAAACCATCTTTACTAGTGGCGGCGAACCTTCAGTCTTGTAAGGGAAGATGCGGATCCACTGAAAAGACATCTTCTCCACCTGTTCCGTTGGAACCAACATCACTTTGGTCAAAAATGATCCGACTTGATTTGCCTTTGAAGCTTTGTCCATAGACGAATCAATCGGAATCATATCTATGGGGAAATTGAAGACTCAAGCTGCAGATTTTGGTAAAATCCGATCCATTGATTGGATCTTCTTTTCGACAATATCTAATTGAGTTGAAATGTTTGGTGACTTTTCAATAACAATCGGATCGTTTTCCATCTGATCTCGTGGTAATGTGCATTTTCTTGATGGTAAACCAGACCTACTAACTGGCAAACTTTCTTATGTGTTTGGCATTGTACAATGACACAGCAAGCACTACTACAATAGGAGTGGTATAATGTTGCCCAGCAGTAAGTATGCTACAATGCACTAATGCATAAGATAGGTGAACAGAGAGAAATAAAATGCCAACCACTCTCAATCGCTGCTGGCAAAAAAATTCAGCCTTCACTTTCTACTTCTGCTACTCCAATTTCTGGTCCTACGCTCACTCGTGAAGACCTCACTGAAGCATTAGCTCAAACCCAAGCAGGAACTAAAGTTGTCACCGACTTCCACATCCTTGACATAGCTGGTAAACCTGTTAGAGATGTCCTTCACTGTCTCTGTAGTCAGTTAAAGATACAGAAGATCGGGCCTCAGGACAAATCTGGCAAATCTCATAAACCTAGGGCAAAGTCTTCTCCAGCCGCTCAAAAAGGGGCCAAGGCTTCGAAGACTAAACCTGCAGCTGACCCTAAGTCCATGCCTGCTCAGCAATATGATTCTCATCATTCTAGAGTCACGCCTCAGTGTTTCTCACAACCTCAGGCATCTGCAAAACCTGTAGCTAAGCCACAACTTCAGAAACAAACCATTCCTAAGGTCCCTATTGAAACTCTTCCATCTCTGTTTTCCATTTCTTTTCCATCTGGTTTTGGTGCACCACAACAGCCAACTGCAGCTGTTGCCCCCATCTACCAGCCTTATGTTCAACAATGGTATCAACCAGCTGTTGTTCCTCAGTATCAGTATCCTGTTAAAATTCCACCTCCTCCACAGGCCTATACCACACCACAGCCTACCATTGTCTATCAGGCTGTGTATCCACCTTCTTTTCTGACACTTTCTGATCAATTTCGGCAACAGTGCCAGCTAATCACAGCAGCTGTGGCTCAATCTATCCTACCTCCTCCACCTGTTCAGCAAGCTCCCATAGTTCTGCAATCAACCTCGTCTACCACAACTAGTGCAACTAATCAGTTTCCTTTTTCTAGTGTAACCTCAACTGCATCCACTATTGCTACAACATCAACTTCTATAACATTCAAGGCTGTCTCTACGTCACAATGTGCAACTTCATCATCTCAACCAACTAATCCGCCTGCAAGGTTCTTCAGGCCTAGAATGTTGGCAGAGCCTGATATTTTTAATCTCTTATCTCGCCTTAATATCCAACTGCTGTCTGGTGCTGCCCAAAAGGCTAACGCTGCAGCTCTTTCTCTTTATCAACTGTACACTGTTGTTTGTGCCAATGACCATACCATTCCTGACACCCTGTTTCAAACCATCCTTGACTGGATGCCATCTTGGTCTACCACATATGGCATGGCTACTTCTGTTCAAATAGGTGTTCTCACTCTCTTCTTGCATGAATTTCGATCATTGTCACATTCGTCGCATTATGTTACTGCCTATACTTTCTCTGTTGACATGATAGAAGCTATTCTTCAAAAACCTGAAAGCCATAGGCCTCACTCACCCTGACAAGCTACGAAAGTTGGCCATGGTTCGAGCCAACGCTCATGCTGAACATCAGGTCAATCATCATATTCTTGGACAGTTTTGTATACCTGCTGTTTCTGATTTACCTCCTATGCCACTAACTCGCAATTCTACACATTTTGATTACCCTCAAGTTGTAACTGATCTCAATATTCTACCTGATACTCCACAACCTTGGCAACAGTCACATCAACGTTCTGGTTCTCACAGTGCTCATCCTTAGATCAACAGTCTATCACAACTGCTGATAGTTAAGTTCTTCTGCATTTGTTTTGTTTGTTTTCTTTAATTTCTCTGCTCAAAAAATATAATCTCGGTGCCCTCGGGTTTACCTTCATTTTTAGAGCTTTTGTACAGTTTTCGGACCAGCCCTGTGAAATTATTTTTTATGTGCGCATTATACTTTGTGATGACTAAATTCACACAACTGATTTGCATTGCCGTTTCTAGCCTAAATTAAGTAAGTATCTATAAATTCACTTTCTCACCATTTTGGATTCTGTTACGCCTTGCCCTCATTCTTCCACTAGTGAGGTTCAGAAAATTCTCCCACTACAATGACTCTAACACACCTTGTAGTCTTGATTGCTTAAGGCGATCTGCTGCAAGAGGGGAGGGGTGTTGTAGTGACATTTTCCAGTGTGCCACAACTGTCTCAATGTCACTTTACAACCCTCTGATCTTTATAACCAAAGATGAGCATGTCTCCAGCATGCCATCTTAATTCAAAGGGGGCGATGCAATTACTGTAGTCATTGGGTCCTGTGCCCGAATTTCAGTCAGTGATTCATTATTATTCACTTTTATATTCTTGCTGTCTGGTTGTCTCCCCTAATAAACCATCGCCATGCTATTTTCCCACCATGATAATAAATATTTTAAATTGAGAAATCAAAGGTTTCTCAATTTAGAATATTCCAATTTGTGAAATATTTTGAGCGTTTGTCCGAATTTCAAGAGGCGTACATGTGCCGGCTCAGCACTAGGTAAGTCTTAACATTGAGGTCTGAACCTCCTGGAAAAAAACTCCTGTTAAAATCATTTTGAACTCAAAATAAAATCTTAAATATTTTTGGTGGATCATCAAATGAGAGTCTCAACAAAATCAAGAAAATAAAATTATATAACATGATGTGGCTTGACAAATGTGATTAAGATGCTAATGCAGCTAGCATGGAAAATTTAACAGGCTAATGTGGCTAACATCAAGTTATTTGAATAATGGAATGGTGCGGCTTATACACAGATGGGCTAATGTGGTTTATGCATTAGCTAGGTTGATGCACAATGTTATAGGAGCCAAAGTGAGGCCGTCTTAACTTGGCGCCCATTGTCTGATCTGTCTTGATATACTTAGGCGCCCATCTGACCTAGCCCTTCCATCTTATGTACTCTGTTATGTCAACACTCTTTCTAATCATTTGGCAAGAGGCGATCACCACCACATTATTTTATTGCAACATTGATTTATATTCAATTTTGACTATCCTAATAAATTTAACATATCATAAGTAGGACTCAATTTCCAAAGAATAGCGGATCACCAACATGACGTGAAGAAAATCATTTTTGGCATGAGAAATGTTGGCTCATGCTTAAGCTTAGGCTTGGCTCAGGCAATTCGAGGTGGCCTGAGCAATAGTCAGAATAATTGTAATGTAAAAACCTGCGCATAAAATTGGCATAGATATGAACACATGGTTTGTATACCAGGATACAACAGATGCCAAAGTAATACAGACGCCACTGTGAGAGGGGCGCCAAATTGTGACACAATCTTTCAAGACAGTCCTTTTTGAAAACCGAATTCCTAGGCCTCACTATAGGCTCATTTATACCTGTATTTTCCAACCAAATGCATCGTCAACAGGTTGAACCATTCAGCCTGAAAATCTACTTTCGGTCAGAAAAGATAACTGCAATTTTGTGGAAAAAGACCAACAATATACTCCAACTGAACCGAATGAAACGAAAATTTGCCTTTCGTTCGGTTGCGTTTCGTCAACTGCATTCCATTCTGTTCCATCAGGAAAGGTAAGTATAAATGACCCCTCATATTTTTAACGTTTTTCTGTCCAGACGTATGTCACATTGGATTGGAGAATTATTTGCATATTCAACTAAGCTTCAACAACTTTTTGAATAAAAAATAGACAGTAAAAGATTTGTACAAATGATTTTGATGACAGTGCCCATTCTGGTATTTTTCGAATTGTATATTTACTCTTGTTACCATTTCTTTTAATATTGTTTTCTTTGCTAGATATTTGTTGTTTTCAGAATCGTTCACACACAGCATTCATCTTAATGGTCTGTCAGATTGTTAGTGAGATAGCCTGGCCATGTCACTGCGGGTGAACTATACCCCCATGTCCCAGTAAGAGAGATAGGTCACCAAAATAAGGGCAGTGGGCCCAGTACTAAGGTGAAAACTTTTCTCATTTAACCTACCCGGTGAGTACTGGCTATAAAAGGAACTATAGGTGTTGCGGTGCTGCTTTGGGGTTACTACTGTAGGGTAAGGACAATGCCACTAGGTTAGGGGTGAACAAATATTGGTCCAGCCTGTCTAGACAATGGACAGGGCCACCCGCAAGATGACCTGATTGTTGGGATCCTGATTGTGAACCAAAAGATGCCTTTTGACCCAACCTCAGAGAGGGGGTTCATTGGTAACTAGGGGAAAGGTTAGGGAGGAAACCCTGCTTAGAGGGAAATACCTTAACTACCCCCAGCACTAAACATACCCTGAAACTTACCTAGTCTGGCTGGGGAGCAGCTACCGCAAACAATCGGGTAAAACACGGGTCACAGTGGATGGCGAAGTGGGATGGGGAGGATCGGCTACCTTCAGGTGGAGAACAGCTAAGGAAGGCTAAAACGGTGTCCAGTAGATGGCTTTATTTAAACAATAATCTACATGAAGGATCACTGACAATAAAGATGAGGGGTCCGGTTCGAAGATGACAGGTACCAATAAAAATATGCAAATAAATCGAAACAAGGAGAATGCACGAGAAGGCTAAAGCACAAGGGAAAATGCTGGAAACCAGAAATGAGCCATAACATAGGGCAACATTATAAGCACTTATCGGCTACAGTAAGACTAGGGCGGAGTTAACAATGCCCAGACCAAATTCCGTAGCTCCTTCTCTGCTGAACAGGGCCTGTGTGCACATAGGCATTTGCCCAGTTCAAATACGTTTACCATTGGAGCCAACTTAGTGCCTGCGCTAAACATATGATCATCTTTTAGCAAAAGTTCCCACTTTTTTTGCCACGCTCGCTTTGTTGACACAAGGGCATGTAATGTGACCCGGAATAGCTGTGAGCAAGGAGTGCTCACCGAAGGAAACTTATGCTAATGGGGCATACTGTAGCCGAAACAAATGTGTGACAAGACACAAACGAAACGGAAAAGCATGAAAATGACAAATGATCAAAATAATCAAGTATCAGCGTGAGAAATCACGTGACGTTGCTAATTTTGATCAGCACGTGACAGGTCAATTATATTTGCCTTTTCTGGTGGAAGACAACGAAACGGAATAAAATTGACAGAACGTAACCGAACGAAAGGAAAATTTTTGTTCTGTACGGTTCGACTGGAGGTTATCCGCGGGTCGTTTTCTGCAAAACTGCAGTTATCATTTCGGACAGAAAGTGGATTTTCAGACTGAAGGTTTCAAGCTGTTGACGATGTGTTCCATCCCATTCCGTCCTAAAAGGGAAGTATAAATGAGATTTTGGAGTTTAAAAAGTTTCTTGTTACTTGAGTTTTTCCATAGATTTCTGATTATATGATGTGTTTTTCAGGAAAACATAAAATTACGAAATGGTACTTTGCTTACCAATTTCATTATTTAACATTACAGAGAAAGACAGTCGAGAAATAATTAATAGTCATAATGATAATCAACCATTGTTCAGCATATTATTTCAATGTTCGTCTGCAAATTTATCATCAAACTCTTTGATATTAATCATCAATAAAGGTCTTGTTCATCTCTGTAACAGCACAACCAAACAATTCACATTCTGATGGAACAATCTAAAATTTTTCATCCCGTTCCGTCGGAAAAGGCAAGTATAAATAAGCTTTTAGAAGAGTCGTCTGGCCGCATGGTCGAGTAGGTTGATACGATCGGTCCGAGCCAGTGGCCTTTTGCATAGAAAATTTTCAGTTAGTATGTAATACTGAATTCAGTATTATTCAAAAATTGTATTCTGCATAATAACAACAAAAATTTTTCTGCTGTTCGTTTTGGGCCAAGAATATAATGAACAGCCGACAAGATCGATTTTCCATTGAAGTCATAATTGATTCGAGCTTGACATTGCTTCAGGACTAATTTTTTTCATACGACTGGACACAGGTTCTGAAATCACGCACCAACGTAATTTTTATATTTAAAATTTTTAACTGCTCCATATGCACTATTCTTCGGATCACTCAAATATCTCATTTATTTTTAGAACTTTTTTTATAGACATAGTATGCAATATTATTTCACCATGATCTACAAAGCCGTTTCATAATTCAACTTTATCGATGAACTTTTTGATCTAAAAATGTCTTGTAGAGCGTGTCGATATTTGGGCGAAATCAAATTGTACAAGAACGGGTTGAGGACGCCACTGAGGTAAAATAGGATTCCTATAATGAATATGATTTCAGTGGTATATGAAGCAGAAAATTTGTCACCGGAAATCCCTTACCAGATATGATGTACAAATATTCGTTGATTTTTGGTAACAGTTGTGGATCATCGATGTAGAAGAAGATCAAACGTTGTGCTTGGAAAGGTGCGTAGCATGTAAAAAAGACCGCGACCACAGACACTAGAAAATTTAAAATCTGAATTCCCTGAAATATTCATAAATTAAAGGAACTAGGGAGCGAACGATTTCGGAACTTTTTCGTAGGATACAGTGTGTGCAGGAGTAATATTAGTAGTAGTGATCGTAGCAGAGATAATAGTAGTAAAAGCGTCTTCTATCTACCTGTGAATATGGTATGTTTTTCCCGAAATGCTTGAATAATAAAATTCAAAATCAAGTATTACTGTTTTATATTTTCACGACTTTTTGCTGAACTAAAAGTCGCATAGAAGTGCAAATTTGTTAATGTACTCAGCTAACTTTAACAATTATTTGAGCAGGAAGTTCTGAAGTAGTTGCGTAAACAGTTTTGAATTAATTCTTGTAATTTTTCGATTAACAAATATTTTATAAAAAACTGTATGTAATTTCATTTGCAGTAAAGGTCAGTAAAGTATTTTAGGACATTTAAGATAGTGAAAATATATTATTGAAATTTTTAAAATTTTTTCTACACCGTGAATTCCACTAGCTGTCTAGCCGATCTGCCGGAGGTCGTTTCAGAGCTCTCGTCCTTTATTGTTTATGATCAGTATATTTACTCAGTCACCTGTTCGACGCACATAAATCCATTACATTTTCCAAACTTGATCAAACCTTCAGCTTCTAATTTTATGACGCACAGTGATGATCCATCAACTCAGCAACCAATCTCGAATTTTTTATATGCTTATTTTTCAATATCTTTGTATCAATCGTCTTCTCGTGCAAATTCGTGTTTAGATTTCAGCAAAATTGCAGGCCTTTCGGCAATAACAGACAAGTTCACATAGATTTTAATACCTAGAATCTTCCACACTTTTTTATGCGGTTTGACATCTTTGTTCGAATTCAGTCTCTGCACCCATCTTCGCGAGTGACCGTCCATCATCCGGCTTCTGGAATTTTTCTGTATCCGCCAATATAAAACGGAAATGACGAAAAATGGTAAAAGAAAATAGACGAAAGCCGAACCGTGAAACAATAATTTCAATTTCTGATACGTTTCCATGTCGTTGTTCATCAACGGTAGCATGCAAACCTTGGTCGATTTCAATGGCCCGTAGTCCGGGTACGGTAACCATTTGTCCACTAAATAATCGGTTTTGTGGTTTATGGCATACGGAATCGAAGATAAAATGGCCAAAATCCAACAGGAAATAAGCAATTTGTCCAAATGTTGTTGGTAGAACACGATTTTTCGTATGAAAAGTACGTGGCAAATTGCCAAATATCGTTCGAAAGCAAAAGCCAGTATAGTCAAAGCGGAAACGTAGTAAGTAGTTTCCAGTGCGCATGCCCTAAAGCAAAAAATTCCTTAGAAGAACTGAAAACACACGCACGTTTAGAATCAATTCAAAATGAATCATATCATCGGAAGTGTCAGCAAAGGCTTCAGTTTCGCTCGGGATCAAGAGCCTAAAATCTCAGTCGCACGATGACGGTTTTGCATAAAAAAAGGCTGTATATTTTCATTTTTCGAATTTTGCACGACATTGAGAAAAATTCACGGTGTATTTAAAAGCGGCCTGCTTGAAAGGCTTGCAATACTTCGGTCAGTCAAAGCATGTTTAGATGTCCATTTTCACTTTTACTGCGTGAAAATCAAAAGTAACGGCTTGACTATTATTGTGGTGATTCATTACTGCAAAAATGCTTTACCAGCAAGGAAAATTAACTCGGTATAAACAATAAGTAAACCCTGTTTTTGAGATACAATCGTTTACAAGATCGAAAGTACTGTTACTGTACTACGGTTTCGTAAAATTGTTCTTGGAAAGAAAAATTGAACCCGCTTACGCCGCGCGTTCTTTCGATTGTGTGCCCTATCCCCGACCATCCCTTTTCCCCGACCATCCCGTTTCCCCGATCATCCCTTTTCCCCGACTAATGCTAAAATTAAATACAAAAATCTCCTTTTCCCGACCATCCCTATTCCCCAACCATCCCTTTTCCCCGACTAATGTTATAAATAAAGTAAGAAAAAATTATGCCTTATTACAAAAACTTGCCTGCAAGAAAATTTAAACTGAGCTACACATTATTTTCCCACGGATGTTTTCCCACTGTGCTTTACAAAATTTCAAGCCCACAGCAGGTATATAAAGCAAAGAATGTTGGATTAGTTTAGTCTTCGTTCTTTAATTTCTTCTCAAAAATGGAAGATTATGGTCCTGCAACATTTATTCTTACCAAACATCGAAAATCGAATTTATTGAAATGGGAGAGTTTGGCTAATCCGGATCATTTTTTTCTTTTTCAAAAAAATAAATCTTACGCACCCACTTTTTTAAAATGTGTCACAATGATAAAAATGTATGATAATGCAAAAAACATGGCCCTAAATCCAAGCAAATCAAAGTTGCTACATAAAAGTATTTTTAATAACTGATTCTTCTGAAAAATAGGGTGTAGCCAGGAGTCGAACCTGGGTTACTTTTTTTTTATTTTCATTTCTAGAAAGTCAGCAACTGATCCTTCGCCATGAATCTGTAGTAATATGTCCTGCTGTACTGAAATGACATTCACTTTCGACACTGGAAGCTAGAGTCACCATAATCTTCCATAGCCGATTTAGAAAAGAATCGGTTCAATTCCTCAAAATCTTTCTTTGGAGATATGTAAAAGGTTATTTGTTGAAGCTATCAAAATTTTACATTCTGATTTACTCTGTAACAAAATAACCATGTGCATCTTTTTTCATGAAACACCCTGTATGTAATTGCTTTCTTGATTAAGAAATTTTAAACAAAAAAATGTAAATATCAATGCTCGGGGAATCGGGAATTTTGAGCTTTGGTCGGAGAAAAGGGATGATCGGGGAAAAGGATGGTCGGGGAATGGGGATGGTCGGGGAATGGGGATGGTCGGGAAATGGAGATACAACCCTTTTTTCAAATTGACCGTAGCAGTTAGAACCAGAACCTGGACAAAGAAAGTTTTGTCTATGATGCATGGTCATGATCTGCCTACGGATTTCTTTGTATATTTTTGCATTTCGATGCTCATTTCAAAATGTATAGACAATAGCTTGCAGTTCTCGGAATATATCAATATTTATGATTTGCAGGTGGATCAGAAATCATCACATAATTAAAACTCTTTCCAGGTCTTTCCTACCAGCTTTTACAACTTGCAGATAGTCAGTACAAGAAGTAGTTCGTACTGATACAAAAACTTCTAATAATAAATTCTTTTTCCTCGTCGGAGAATCGTTGGAAAATAATCAAGTAATCAAAACTTTGGCGAAAGAGTTATAGTAATAGAACAATTCTGATGGGACCAAATCCTGATGGCGTCCGATGGAGGGTCTAGGGTACACCCGTGAACAGCTCACCTTAAATTGCAAACGAAATCGGGCAGCAGCCAAGGATATTGATTCCATAACAATAATACCTCGAACGGTATCCCCGATATCAGAGTTATCATATCGGCAATAGCCAAATTTAACAAATATTTCGCCGTCGTGGTGGCTAATAAGTCTTTGCTAAACAATATGGCGATCGATGTCAAAAAATTTCCGGCCAATCCAAATCCGAAAATGAACGTATAAACGGTAGTCAGAGGAACGGACAGGGCGTAAGGAACGCGTTTCGGTATGAAACATTGTTCCAAGTAACAATTTTCCATCAGTTCCGAACTTTCGTTACGGTAAAGGGAGTCGCAATAGTAGGCGATTAGGCTGTCGTTTTCGCACATGGTTTAGTTCTAGAGAATTACTGTAGAAAAGAATCTATGCGCTTGAAAGTCAAAAAAGTAGACTTAGATTCTACGGTAGAATGTGAATTGGCACCACGCAATGAAAAAATAGTCATGATAGTCAGTTGATAAAATCATTAATTTATTAACTTCTGCTAGAACACTGACTTCATTTCTCTCCAATAGTGAGACCTTTGCCAAAAGGCTATGGGGTGGATAATACCTACATAAAAAAACATTAATAACAGCAGAAAGTGCTGAAAAGGGTTTTTTGAGCTGCCTATAGCATATTATCAAAAAACTCGGAATAATAATTTGTATTTTTTAGAACTCCACGAAATCTTACGTAAGGCACACTGTGCGGATATCGTGCACAAGATTATCTCGGTTAAAAAAGATGGTAGGAAAATGAACTGTGTGAGAAAAACAGGCGTTTGACCCAGAGCGTGTTTCCAGAATGGTCGCATGAGCTAAGACCGAGAATGTGCTGAAGCTCCGAGTTTGCTGTATTGCCACTGTAGCTAAGCTTATCATTAAAGTGCGCTATAATAATCTGACGACAAGTTAGTCGACTCAATCAGGCTTCCAGCAAGATAATTTCAAGTCAAAGTTATGTACTAGAAAGATAGGAACAGAAACCTGCGCATTGTCACCTCTTTTTGAAAGGCATTGTATGAAATGTTTTCCTGGTCAGTTGACGCCCAAGGGCTACTAATATTCCTTTTTTAAATGAACTTCACCGCGTAAAGAAATATGCACCATTTTATGATACCAAGATTTCCTTTATCACTTTTATTCCTGGGATCGATTTCATCAAAGAAACTTAAGCTCCAGCTGAGCTGCAGTTTAGGTTGTAGCTTAACTATATATGCCATACCATTGGTGTTAAGGTACACTGTTGATTAAAAACTTCGAAGAAATAAATTAAAAATTGACATCAAGAAGCAATGGTTTAAAGAGTACGGCTCATGGTGCACCACTGTACTCCATCCATTTTTAAATGACCGATGCAGCGAGGTCGCAGCTAAACCTTTATCAAGAATTATGGAAGGCTCGTTGACTGTATTCAATAAATCTTTCCTCCATGATATAGACCCCTTGATGATTATTATTTTCAATGATTTCGAGATTATAGAGATTTATCAAAACTCATACCGCGGCATCGATTATTTCAAGTTGAATGGCGTTTAGGAGAAAAATTGACTATACATTGATTTCTTAAAGATTTTATCCAAATTCATCCCCTACCCGGAATTTAAAATAATCCGAAAAATCTATCTAAAAAACAAGTTTGAGAAGGAACAAATCATACCGTGCCGAGCCTTCTCGATCAACGTCTATGAACATCAGACACAAATAGAGGACACAAAGAAACAACGTTTGATAGCTCACTGGGATTTTAGTATTAGCCTAAGTAACCTTAAAAGGGCAAAATAAGGCATGCCATCATAGCAAAAAATATTCTACAGATTCATAGTCAGACAATTACGTTTCAGGCTATCTTGAGGAGCCAAATGTGGCCTACTTCTGCCTCCTATAAATGACATGAGAAGCTTTGAGGACCCACCGTGAGAATGACACCCTTTTTTATCTTTCTGAACGGATTGATTGAGCTGCTGGCCTACTAATGAGCATACTTTCGGATTTTGAGTCAAAAAAGTCTGATCTAACAACAATGCAAACAAGATAAAATGCGTTAGAAATAGAAGGATTTCCCAATTAAGGATGACGTGGGTCTCAAAATCGAAGTTTGGAATTCAGTGTGTCAGGAAGGTAATGAGTGGGGGAACCATTATGATGATGCTTGCTCAAAAACACGCCAGTCAGTTTTTTCTGGATGTTCGACGGCAGCAGAAAAAACAATCGCCGCATCTACTATAGTCCATTTATTTCCAAATTAGTCTCGGAATGCAAAGAAATCTGTAGGCTAATGGATTGGAAGTCCTCTAGCTGTTTGAGGGGTCCACAACTACGACAGGCCCTTTAAAAATTAATTTGGTGTATTTTCGCTTGATCGTCTCATAAATATGACTTAGAAGCAGTTCAATGGAGAATGAGTGCTCAGAGACTCTTCATTCAATTTGCGAAAGTTTTTTTTGTAGCCGTATAAATTCGAATTGCTTTACGTTGTCACCTGCTAATTAGTCTAGTGAACATCTGATGATACTCTGTTCATTTTTAAATGAGCCTTGAAACGTGTAAAAAGTCAGAAGAAATCCGGAGGTAGGCGATATTGCACCATAAGTCAACAGTCTATTTTTCAATTAATAGTTCTAATTGCTATATTCAATTTTGGAAAAAAGCGGCCGCTTACGCACATTATTTATTATTTGCGTCAGCATCTTTTTTCTTCCCGAAACTATTTGGAAAAAAATGACCTATAATTCTTACCAAACCATTCACGGCATATTTATTATGACCGAGATCAGCCAATGCGATCTTATCTAATCGGCCAGAATACGGTATCTTCAAACAAGCAAGTGCTAAAGCCTGCCCGAAATAGGGTATATTGCTAACCATTCGCTGTCAAAAATAATCATCAACAATGGAATACAAAACTTTTTGAAGTACGAAATCATGGAACGTTGAGCCAACTTACTGATTTCGATACCCACTGCGAAACGAAACAATTCTTAATTATGATATGATATGGACAGACAGTAATTATTTAGCGGACAAAGTTGACAAATCGAAGCATCGAAAAAAGTCTAGAAGCTCTAATCCGGAGAGGAAATAATCATCCGTAACAGCAAATGATAGATGAGTGAGTCTTTTCGGTACAGTCTTTCTTTGGCGACATCCTACTCTGGGCCCGTCTCACTTTGGCACTCGTCACACTTTGGCCGCGCATGTTATGGGCACAAAGTAAAGGGTCATTTATACTTGCCTTTTTCGGCGAAACGGAACGGAACTGATCGCCAACAGCTTGAAACGTTCAGCCTGAAAATCCACTTTCGATCGGACAGGTTAACTGCAATTTTCTAGAAAATGACCGACGGTAACTCCCGACCGAACCGAACGGAACGAAAATTTTCCTTTCGTTCAGAAACGTTGTGTCGATTTCTTTCCGTTCCGTTCCGTTCCACCAAAAAAGACAAGTATAAGTGACCCTTTAGGCTGTTATCAACTTGACGAACAACTCACTTTGACCCCCACCTCACTTTGTCGCCCGTCTCACTTTTGCGCCCATTGTTTGTTTAGTAATCATCTTTTTTGAATGTGTTTGACGCTCATTCCACGTTAGCCCCCGTCTCACTTTGGCTCCCAATTACTTTGGCGCCCGTCTCACTTTTGGCACCATTTTGGCACTCTGCTATTTGAACGCTCATTCTACTCGTACAATCTTGCTTTGGCGCACGTCCTACTTTGGCGCCCATTTTTCCTTGGCGCCCGTCTCATTTTGCGGCCAAAGTTATAGGCGTCAAAGTAAGACTTTTGCCTCAACTTCGCACGCGTTTCAGTTTGGTGATCATTATTTAGTAATGATCTTTCTTGGCTATCTTACTTTGGCGGCCGTCCCACTTTGGCGCCTGATCTTACTTTAACACCCCTCTCACTTTGGCGCCTCACCTAACTCTGCTATTTGAACACTCATTTTATAAAGTAAGAGACGATAACCACTCCATTATTTTATGATCATATTAAATTCTATCCAACATTATGATTATCCTAATAAATACTTGACAAACCGTCTCAATTTCAAACAGAAGGACAGCGAAATTCTCCGCATTTCCAGACCAACACGTTGAAAAAAATCGTATTTGGCGCGAGAAATGTTGACTTAGGGGCGGGGGAATCTCGTGTGAACGATTCCTCAGTGAGCGAATTCCCAAGTGAGCGAATTCCCAATTGAGCGATTCCCATGTGAGGGATTCCCAATTGAGCGAATTCCGAATTGAGCAATTATCACGAAAGCGATTCTCACGAAAGTGATTCTCAATTGAGTGAATTCCCAAATGAGTGAATTTCCAACTGGGCGATTCCAAACGAGCGATCGAGAATGTAATAAAACTTTCGTCATATTTTCCTTCTTTACCTTATATTTTTTTCGTTCGTTTTTTGTGTGTATTTTTAATATTTTCGTTGATGTATGTTTTCACGTTTTCATCTTTTGTCTCTGCTTTCTTTCATTTTCGTTTTTCTTCTCATCTACTTTTTTCTTTTTCGCTCATGAAACAACAAATTACAAGTTGTCATTTTTAATAAGTATAGTCTTCCGTATAATTGTTTTTCCATATTATTTTATCTTTTGTGATTTTTTCTTTATTACTCATCATCTTAGTTTTTTGCTTTTAACCTCTCCTGATTCTTTCTTTTTTCACAATTTTTTCTTTCTTTCGTGCTGCTTTAACTATGTTGTTTCTTCTTCCTTGTCACTTTTTTCATGTTTTCTTTCTTTTTCTAATGCTTTTCCACTTATTTTTACTTATTTTTAATGTCTTTATTTTTGCTGACGTTGCCTTTGTCTTGATGCTTTGTTTCTTCCAGCATTCTTTTGTTTATGTTTTTTACGAAGATTTTCACGCTTATAACGATGAAAGACCCAAGCTTGTCAGACTCAGACTGTACAAGAATTATACAGGAGACTACAGCTATTTAAAATGACAACTTGTAATGTGTTGTTTCATTCGCAAAAAAGAAAAAAGTGGATGACAAGAAAAAGAAAATGAAAGAAAGCAGAGCCAAAAAATTAAAACGTTAAAACACACATAAACGAAAACATTAACAATACACCCAGAAAACGAAAGAAAAAAGAGATACAAATAAACAAAAATATAAGGTACAGAATTCGCGATGACTCGTTTAGAGTCGGCCAATTTGGAATTCGCTCAATTGGGAATCGCTCAAATGGGAATCGCTCAATTGGAAATTCGCGCACTTGGGAATGCGTCCAATTGGGAATCCGCTAAATTGGGAATCGCTCACATGGGAATCGCTCAATTGGGAATAGACCGACTTAGGCTTAAGTTTAGTCTGAGGCAAGACTTGAACGTAGGCTGGGCCTTATGCCATTCGGAGTGGCCTTAACTATTTTCAATCATTACGGTCATGTAAAACTGGCCGTAAAATTTGAAAACACATCACTTGTATATCCGGACATAGTAGGCGCTGACGGACCCCAAAGTGAGACGGGCACCATTGTGAGATAGGCGCCAGGTTGCTACATAATCATTTTTCGAAAACAATATGACAAAGGAGTATCACTGAAAATATTCATATCTATGGATACAGCCCATCGGCATCATTGCATCCATAAATTTAGGATATTCAATTGAAAAAAAATCTCTGCCCCGAGGTATTTTTTGTTCATTTCCAAACATGACGGCGGGCTATGTTTGTTTCTAGAATGTGTTGATCACCTGTGCATGCAGCAGGTAAAGACGACAGGAGTGTAGTGTACTGAAATATGAAAAATATGTGTCTTAGGTTGAGGGCTACCAAATCAGTACGACATGTCCATCAAAATTCAACCCATTAATTTTAGTTCACGGTAACTAATTCTCTGCGGAATTAAAATGAGACATTCCGGTTGTTAATAGACAGGAAACACCGATCTGCAGTGAGGTAGAATTCCAACATTCGACGTCGATGCGTTTGAAATGGCGTCGTATATTGTCATTACAGACTGAATTGTATGAAACGCGAATTGATGTGGCACAGGGTTTAATCTCGAAATATATCGGATTCTCCAACACCACGGTAGCGGAGATTGGCATCAACTAATACTTAAATTGTAACCATCATTCTAAGGGTTCCATATCATTACGAGTAGCTCGAGGCAGACTCAGAGAGTTTTACAGATAAAATCACTGGAATTGCACCTCATCGAGATATTCCTATCAACAGATTTAAAAATACTTTCTGTAGCTTTTAATAGGTATAAAGCCGAAATTTTGGTTTTGAAAGAAATGAAGAAATACAAAAAAATGAGAAAAAATTCAATTTGTTGCATCTCCAATAGGCCACAGCCTATGAGAGTGATATTGCACAAATGTTGCAATTTTTTACAATTTTAATAAGAAATGAATCAGTTTTTACTGGAATTTCTGTCTGACACATCAATCGACATATAAATTAGTAAGGATAAACGATATATGATCTTCCTTTTCTTTAGATCTCCATTATTACAGGCAAGAGAATAGTAAAATTGGCAATAATTGATATTGGTCGCTGATGTCGCTGAAACTACATAATCTTTCACATGGCATAAAAACGATTTGTCATCTTCGATCGCGCTGAGTTCCACACGTTACAATTTACATAATGTTATTGGGGAAAATTGGGGAGAAGTGCCATATGAATCTCTTCCAGAAATTGTCGACCATATCCATGTGGGGACACTCAGGATTTATCAGCTATATGGCTATTAATGGTTCAGGGGTATTAGTGAGTCTGGTGGCCACTTGTCTTATAACGTGTGTAATGCAAAAGGTACCTACAGTAGTAGGATAAAATGTGTAAGGAGGCCTGCTAAATCATAGCCTAAGCCTAAAGCCCATCAATTCAGCAGTGACAAAGTCCTAGGATTTTTTCACTTCTGAATAGGGCTTAAGCCTAAAGGGTCATTTATATTTTATTTTTCGAGGGAACGGATCGCCAACAGCTTGAAACGTTCAGCCTGAAAATCCACTTTCGATCGGAAAGGATAACTGCAATTCTGTAGAAAATGACCGACAGTAACGTCCAATCGAACGGAACAAAAATTTCTCTTTCGTTCGGTAACTGTCGATTGCCTGTGCCTGAGTCGATTGCCTAAGCCTGAGCCAGGTTCGTACTGTTGCCTTGAATTACGCGTCATAACCAGTTATTGTAGGTACATTTTGCATCTTTTGCATTACACACGTTATAAGATGGGTGGCCACCAGGCGCATTAATACCGAGCTTAGGAACCACCTCCAGCCTTCGACATGAAAAAAGCAGAAATGTATATTTCTCTGGTGTAGAACGTCATGTCATGACTTTAGCGCAAAAAAATAATTTTAAAAGACAAATAATAGCCATAAAAGTTTCATGCGCAATAATGCAGCATTAGCAATTTTAAGAAACAAATTATATTTCAATAAAATCGTGTCTATCCCTCTCATTGAAAATTCCATGCATATAGTAATGCAAGTGCGAAAAACATCACCTGAATAAAAACTCGGTATAGTAGTGCCTCTCAAAGTCATAGATAAAGGAACCGCAAAGATGTAGTTTTCTGGGAAAAGAATCTCAACGTTGAGTTGCTGTCAAAACCTCGCTTCTCCTCATTAGGTCAAGTTTTCTTTTCATGCACTGAAAGTTGCACCTAAAAGAAAATGTGTCTAATTAGAAAACCTTGACGCGAAAGAACAAAAACTGAAAGATAAATGAAGAAGAAAAAGAGCCAGCTCTAGAAATATATTTCATGTTTTCGATTTAATACAAGGGAAAAAATTGAAAGAAAAGATGAGACAAACAGGACAAAACACAAAGAAGTAATTAGCGAAGAAAGTGAAAAAATTGAATGATTTCAGGCAAAGGAGGAAAACGATTACAGAATTTTGGAATGCAATAACAAAATCATAATTTCTCATGCAAACTTTGAAATTAGATCTCTAAGGACCGTATGACAGAAGGGGGGTTAAGTTAACCTTAGGTTAGTGTTAACAGAGCCGTGCCTTGGGGGGTGCGAAGGGTACAGCCGCACCGGGCCGCAAAGAATTAGGGGCCGCAAAAACTTAACTGACCTAAGTTTGTACTTTGTATACATATATTGTACACTATATGTATGCTAGACAATGCGAACACGAATAAAAATAATAATGTGCACTTCTGTGTAACAGAAAATTTGATGTTTCATCATTCACTAGGGGCCGCAAGAACTTGAGCTGAACTAGCTTACATACGTGTCATACTGTACTGTACGTGTATGCTCGACAAGGCAGGAGCACGCCTTTGTGTTTCACAAATTGGTGACATTTATGATGCGTTAATTGAAGTTGCCGAAACCTCCAATGAACCAAAATGTAGAAGTGAGGCATCTTCTTTGGCTAAAGAACTGAAGGATTATAAATTTTTAGTATCACTTTGTGTGTGGTTCGAAATGTTGACGCAGTTCAATTTCGTCAGCAAAATGATGCAAAACAAATCAATGGTAATTAATATTGCATTGGAACAAATTGATATGTGCAATATGAGATGTGCAACACCAATAGAATTTCCCATTTAAGACTTATTTCACGTGAAAATGACTGCATAGACGTTTAGGACTGTATAGATGTATATACCTACTAATTTTAAAAAATAGGGCCGCAAAAATCTACTTCGCACCGGGCCGCAAAAATCCTTGGCACGGCCCTGAGTGTTAACCTCGGGTTACGTAACCTAGAGTTAACTGTCGGGTTAGGGTTAACCCAAACCGGTATGCCAGAAGGCAGGTTAAAGTAGGGTTAGTTAACCTAAGATTAATGCCACTAACCTAGAGACAATTTCATTAACATTGGGTTAAAGAAAGCACGTGCTACTTATTCAATGTCTGAGCAAGCGTTCCCACGCTCGAACACAGGAAGTGTGTGTTGTTGCAATAAGAAGTATACCTGTGTATCCACGGCAAGACTGTCATGCCGTTTTGTCGTTCGTTGCAAGTCATCTTTCAGAATGTCAATCACCATGCGGACTGTTGGTTTGGCAAAACATAATGTGAAAAAACTGCTGGTTGTTGTAAAATTCGAACGGATTTTTTCTAGTAAAGACCAGTGCATCCAAATCAACATTGTCTTGCACTTCATTTCCTAAATCTAACAATTCAAGAAAATCAACAACATCAAGCGCCATTCAAAATAGTTGAAAAATGCCTTAACCCAAGATTTAACCCTGCTCGTAGCAGGGTTAAAATCTTGGGTTAAATTGGCTGTATTTAACCTTGAGTTAGTTCTAGCCCTCCTTCTGTACTACGGGTTAAAGTTAACCCTTGATTTTACCCGAGATTTAACTCTAGGTTAGACTTAACCTGCGTTCTGTCATACGGTCCTAAGACAGTCAGTGTTTCTGTCTAAGTATCTATGCAGGTATAACGGTGCAAAGAAAGTACTATTCTATATTTTAACACAACCTTAATCGTACGTGACTGAAAATTTGTGAACATTTCTCAACTAGTCTAGAAAAATTTTTCGAGACAAAATTTCTTTGTCCTAATCACTGTCATTTTTTGATTTGATTTGCAAGCATTTTATTAAAAAACGTTCTGAAATCATTCATGTTGTGGTGCATTGCCTGGAGCAATATGAGTGAGTAATCGTATGTTTCATTTCAGAATGCAACATCTGAAGACTTTACGGTCTACGACTTTAATTTTCTTTAGATGTTTGTAAATTAGAAAATATAGATAACTGCTTTTGTAGACATGAATTCTCCACACAACGTTTATCGGTGCTGTAGATGATGTTGTTTGACTCACAAGTTACAACTTTCTCTATTGACTCTGGTTCAGCCAAAAAGTACAGAAAAACATGAAATTCTTTTGATCCCTTATTCAAGTGAACTGAGAATTATAAAACAGACTATAACTGCAATGATGAGAGATGAAATCAGGAGATGAAACTTCAAGGCCTAACCTACAGTTATGGCCCAGTTAATTTGGAACGGAAGATGCAGCGAGAGCAAAAAAGTAGGTTCAATTTGATGCACAATATTCACGGAGTGGAAAACTTAATACCGTGCAAAAAATGAATATTTTAGGAGGCCAAAATCAAGATAACAACATCATGTTTATCTATTTTTGATTTGAACAGAACCGTATCGACCAGTTTAGTCGACCAGATTATTGGAAAAAATTTCCGGTCGGTCTGTTTGTCACTGACGGATGGGAATGTATTTCTCATTTATTAGAGTAGTAACCCAGCAATCCCCCCCCCCCGAGTCCAACTAACTTTCATTGTTTCGCTAAGCCATTTCAAAATGAATTGATTATGTCATAATCAAAGTCAATAGTTTGATCTTCAACTGACTCTTTCATTAGGTTTGAGCGTTTAATCATAGCCTTTATAAAATCATCATTGTTTGCATTTGCAGAAGAATTGAAACTATAATCCATTTATTTAAAAAAAACAGAAGCAGGAACACCAAAAAGTAATTTTAATTTGAAGCGCAATGTTCACGCAGTGAAAAACTTTTTACTGTGGAAAAGTCGTTAAATTTCTTCATAGCAACAGAAAACAGGATAAATAGATAGTAGAAAAAATAGTGTCACTAATCAAGATTACATAATTAGCTAAGATGATTGGCGAACATTAATAGCCTATTGATACCTAAAAAGTGCGTATGACATTTAGAATGTTCGGAATAATTAAATTTGCCCCTAATTAAATCCATAGCCTTCACTGTTATTATTCACCTCAATGGTAAGAGGAAATTAGATAGTAGGGATTATCGCACGATGTGACAAAATAACGGAAGATTCATAGTTGTCTTATGACGTTTGCGGCCTGAGAGAAATAGATGAGCTCACATTTCTGCAAAATCTCAAAAGGTTCCACGAAATCACTTTTCTACGCCGGATAACGTTCTCACGAGTCATGATATACGCGAAAAACCCATTGTGTTTCAATAAAACCGTGGAACAGTCCCAAAGCTTCAGCTTATTTTTTCTTTTTATTTTGGCATTCTGAATTTCGAATGCTACGGAACTGCCGTTGCAATTGAGTGAAACTATACCTATAGTCTATCCTTCTTGAAATGCTTCCAAATAATAAAACTGGAAAGCAATTACTATTTTAGAATATTTTTTTAAATATAAATATATTAAAATATTTCACCATACTTAACTAGCTCTAACAATGTTTTGAATAGAAAGTTCTAAAGTAGAAGCTTTGAGTAAACGATTTTTACGACAGTTCATTTTCCAATGAACAGGCATTTTTTAATTTGCAGGTCTTTTAGAAAAAAACAGACAACAGACTTGCCGAATTAGGACGCCGAATAAAACATGACACAACCTACTGCAAGATGTCAGAATATTGCTCCATTTATGGGACCGTAAAGCTTCTCACTTTACAGACATGCGCAGCATCCTTTTCTCAGCATCCCAAATTTATAATCACAGCGATACTAAATGTGAGTGAACGATGATTTATACTCCATTCATTTTGAATAAATGACGATGCAGCTGTGGGAGTTTTGGCAAACGCAGACTAACTATAGTTACTATAGCCCATTCAATTCTTTGACAGACGCAGCAAAAACCAAAAAAGTAGGTTCAATTCGATGCATAATTTTCAATTAGTCCAAAACTTTAAACTGTAAGAAGCACTACATTTCTTTTAAAAAAATTTAGGCCGAAAAGTTTCTCAAATTACTAAAAAATTAGGCTGAAAAATTTCTCAAACATTTTTTAGCGAAAATTACAATGTAGAATATTATGAAAGGTCACCCAAGCTATATCAGAATGAGAAGACTTTTTACATTTTCTAATTGGATGACCTTTGATAGGACAGTCGATGAACTATTCAATTGATCTGTCTTATTTTATTTTTTATTTTAAAATTTCGTTGAAAACTCATGACCGACTAAATTTAATTCTAGGCACAAGCTTGATATTTTTAAAGGCATGTGGAGCACTTATATTTCTTCTTAGAGGTGAAGTGAGTAACAGACAACCACTGTCGAATAAAAGCGCTTTTCCTCACCAAAATTTGGCAATTTTTGAGTCAACGTCAAGTTTTTGACTTTTAGTTGAAAATTGATGAGATGTTCAACAATTTCAGCGTAATGATGGAGCTAGTGACAAAAACAGCTACTCCAGGATCCCACATCTCCGCCAATTTTCAACCGATTTACGCGCGTCAACTTTTAAAAGATAGAAAATAGACTAAACAACCTCGAGAGATGCGAGCCAGTCTACCTCGAACGGATAATATTTCGTCAAAAGCGAGTGCGAAAAAACTTCAGGGATGTTTTTGACTGGACAAGATCTATTGACTGTCGTCTAATTTACCGGATATCGAATAAAAACAATTTTTAGTGCACAGAAGAGTATGTAAAGATGTTTTCGATTTTATTTGATTGAAAAATATAGAATTTTTATGTTACATTGAAATGCCAACAATGGGAAACATCACTGGCATTTCCATTTTCTTTCTGCATTATCTACCCCAAAAAATATTTTCACCTCAAAAGCCCACTAAACTTTTACTGCATTTTTGTATGACTGTAGGTCAGCTTCCAATAGCGATCTAACCGGGCTCATTATTCTAGTCCCTATTTTGAGTATCAAGCAACGAATCCAGAATATCGTGCTGGACAAACGGAAATACAGACCTCATAATATTCCGCGGCTTCATTAAAAATTTTATTCATACCGAAATAATACATATGTACATGCAGATAGACTTAATAGTAACAAAAACAAGTTCACTCAGGGGAAGCCGTGTAAGCATTTGCGCGTATAAGAGCTTTTTTTTCAAAAGCCTTCAGGATATTTGTTGAATTAGTTAGATTAATCTGACGCGATAAAAATAGTCAACATTCCATCTGTACTAAAATTGGAGCATAAGAAAAACATTTCTTATGGTCTGTAAAGCGGAAAAAATAGAACTTAGCTTTTTCCCGTAAAGCTAAGAAGCCGGAAAAACAAAAATGTAAGAAATGAGGAACTGATAAAACTAAGAGTGGAAAAATAGTTATAAAAAGAAAAGTGAACAAATGAAAAAATAAAACGTAACTAATAAGAGCCGTAAAAGGACGAAATTGACCAAAGAGCAAGCGGAAAAATATAGTCACTCCATAGCGTACATGGGTTAGCCCACAAATATGCACTTTAGTACCTCCACCAATAGAAATGCAACGAAATTATTCTTATGAAACATTCGAGAAATCAATAAATCAAGATCAATTTTAAAAATGATGATCGAATTTTTGCGTATTTTTCGGTTTGTTAAAGTATGAGCTTATTTTGAGATGAATAGCAACGATTTTGTGGCTACCAGTCTTTGATTATAAAAAGCAAAATATACTGTGCTTCTTTGAAAATCCTCGCAAATAACAAAACTGGAAAGCGCTATGTTACATTTTTGTTATTTTCTGTCAAACCACAGTCCTATGAGCTGAAAATTTATGAGCACACTCATCTGGACAATTCCGAGAAGAAAACTCTACAGTAACCGCTGGATGTACAAGTTTTAAGAATAACCCTTGTCATTTTATGAATTTGCATGCATTACCGCTAACAAGTAATCTTTTTCATTCTTGTAACGTTTTCACTACATTTCGTCACGTGGATGCTGTGAGCATGGAGTGCAGCAAAGTCTAATTGAGACTGACAGTTTACACCACACGGCAGTGAATTTAAAAAATTCTTTACATTTTCAGCATCTCATCCCTTCCGGCCACAACTTTGTAAAATCGAGTGAAATCGAGGTTTCACTGTAACTATGCAGCAAAAACAGTTGGCGAAGCATGAATCGCTGGTCGATAAATTGAGACATCCGCAACTGGCGCGTATGATAACGCGCCGGTTTCACAAAAATCGTCCGCGCAAAGAAGCTTTCAAGGCCAATTTTTACGATCCGGCGCGCAAAGCCCTTTTCGGCCGTACTTCATGGGAGTGGTGTAAGATTGTTCTTTTAATGAAGCAGGTTCAAAGATTTTCTAGGCAGCTTTTTCAAGATTTCTACTTTTATCAATTTTTCACTCAAAACACAACAACTCAGGATTATTAGAGTGAAATCGAACCCTGTTTGACTATAATGTGTACCATTCATATTTCTAACTTCGTGCAATAATTTAAAGATACACCATAATAACCCAGTGACCAGTTTTGGGACATGTAAATTAAACACCAATTTTACATTTCATTCGTAGCACGTTTTTACTTCAAATTATCATTTAACTCTCGGTTAATTTCCGATCATGTTTCGTGAAACTTTTTTGAACGATAACGTTTTAATGTGGCTGTAAACGGTTGGTTCAGCTGATTTTTGAATTTTCGGTCGGTTCCACTGCAACATGCAATAAAGTTTTGAAAAATGAAATTTTTATAATGAATACATTTTTATGTTTGGCAGAAGTCTCTTCTATCAATTATATCGTGAAAAGATCGACTGTCACGTTATAAAAAATCAAAACGTGGTGAATCCTTTATTCCAGACATTTTTGGATCGCTGGCAGCATACAAATTACCAGAAAACACTTTTATACAAATTGCAACTTATGATTTAAGTGTTGAATGCTGCACTAGGACATTTTGAACATAAAAATGATTAATCCATCAGGACCATGATTGATGGTTCATAGTCACAACTGAGATTACTGTCATGTTCTGTCACTTTTCTGTTCTACAAAAAGTAAAGGGTTATGTAAAACTTCAAGAAATATATGAATATGATTGGTAGGAGAGACCCTCTATAAACTTATCACAGGGTAGTGATACCAGAGTTCCTCTACAGGAAACATTCCTATAGAATAAACCATGGAATAACATGAACATATCTGAGTACTTCATCAGTCTCTTTGATGTGAGTTAGATCTATGGCATCAATCATGTGTGGGGAACTCACTAAAAGCTTGTTTTCTAAACGAGACTATGCTTCAAAAGTATGTCCTGGAAGTTTTCACCAATGTCTTCAAAAAATAAGTAATACCTTTGTTAGCTTGATAGTCGGCAAAGTCTGCAAAACTGAATAGTGTCTGAAACACTTTTGGATTCAGGTTTTTGTCGCGCAAAGCAAATATGGTTATTAAATGTAATATAAATATGATGTTCGATTTTATTCTATCAAATGCCGAGTTGTTGTGTCGAACAAAAAAATTTATAAATTCTAAAAATGTCATTTTTCAAAATTTTATTGCATGTTGCGGTGAAACCAAAAGTCCAAAAAAACAACTGAATCAACCGTCCGTTTACAACCACATTAAAATGCTATCGTTCAAAAAAGTTTCATGAAACATTGTCGAAAATTGACGATAATTTGAAGCAAAAACATGCTGCGAATGGCATCTAAAACTGGAGTTTAATTTACGTATGCCAAAATTGGTCATTAGGTGTTTATGGTAGCTTTAAATTTTTGCGTGAAGTTAAGCACATGGACGGTACATATTTGATGAAATAGGGTCCGATTTCATTCTACCTATCCCGAGTTGTAGTGTTTGACAAAAGTAAAAATTTAATTTTTTCGAATTTTTCCGTTCACTGTACTAGAACTAACATTCGGGGCGACAAATGCCTATATGTTCCCAGAAGCCTGTTAAATCTATTGTTGATTAAAAAAGCTGCACTCGAAAATCTTCAAAGTTGTGAAAAATACAACTGGTAATATGGAATTATTCGCATATGCGAATTTCGAACATTTTATACCGCAATAGCTCAATGAAAAGAAATGACTTATCCTCATGTTGTAAATCCTGGTGATTCTTACAGACGACTCTTAAGCCAAGTTTTTACTGAAAATACACAGAGAAAAAAATACTGTACCTATAGCTTCTTTAAATTTCATTGAGTAGAAATTTTTATTCTAGCCATGTTCGAACACAATAGTGTAATCTGGATATTATACTTTTTGGATATCAAAAGTCGTGTCACAATTTTTTTAGATCTTTTCTATGGTCAAAAAGATTGGTTTAATCAATTTTTGCGTTCATGTTTACTCAAAAAGGGTGATTTCTCTCTTACTTTATGAAATGCATTTGCCCCGGTCATAATCATCTCATATTTATCATATTGATAACCGTACGCACGATTCATGGAGTGACGCATGCAAATTTTTTCGCCATTTTTTGTTATTTTTCATTTTATAGTAATTTCTCTAGACCCAAAGTACCCATTAACAGATTTCTAATATGGAACTTCGTTGAACCAATGAAGCTTCGAAATGAGGGCAGATTTCAGGATGCGATAAAAGAGCCAAATTCATCAATCATCTGTTAACCTTACTCTTGATGTAGTGGTTCAGAAGTGTAAAAGTTCGCTTGTATCGAACTCCGGACCACTGAAATAATAAAGATTCAGAAGCGTTTTCGTTCGCACGGGCTTCTTCATCCCATTAAGCATTAAGTTATTTCAGAGGCCCTCTACAAAGGCTTTTCTCAATAAAAAAATTTCGCTTGCACTGAACGCTAGTGCTTTAAATAGCCTCCTCGTAGTTAAAAACCTTGAGAATATCGTTTTTGCGCATCCGAATGAGTAAAAAAATTTTCGTCAAGCACTGGTAGCCTTACAGTATATGCGAGTATTTCAGCCTGAGAAAATGAGAAAAATTTTTATGTTTTTAGCAGCGATGTGCATCGAATATCCGGATATCCGGACGGATATTTTAAAAAACGGATATCCGGATGTGAAAAAAATATCCGGATATCCGGATATTTCCACTGTTCAAAAAGGAAGTAAAGGTTACTGAGAAGTTAGGTGCTACGTTATGGGGTATTGTCATGTGAGCGATTCCCAAGTGGTCGATTCCCAAGTGAGCGATTCTCAATTGAGCGAACTCCCAAATCACCGAATTCCGAATTGAGCGATTCCAAACGAGTGATCAACAATTTAAGAACACTTTGTTTATATTTTTCTTCTTTTACTTACATTTTTTTCTTTTTGCGTATTTCGTTTCTCTTTCGCTTTCTGTGTGTATTGCACATGTTTTCGTTTATGCATGTTTCCACGTTTTCATCTTTTGCCTGCGTCTTCTTTCATTTTCTTCCTTCTTTCCATCTAATTTTTTCTTTTTTTCGCTCATGCTATAATGCATTACATGTTGTCGTTTTAAATAACCGTAGTCTTCCGTATAATTCTTGTACAGTTCGGCATGCTTGAGTCTTTCATCGTTCTAAGTGTGAAAATCTTCTTAAAAATATAAACAAAAGACTGCTCGAAGGGACAATACATCAAGAGAAAGGAAAGGAAAAAATAAAAAAATTAGAAAAAGAAAAAACACGAAAAAAGTGGCAAGAAAGAAGAAGCAAGAAAGAAGAAGCAAGATAGAGAAAGCAGCAAGGAAGAAAGAAAAAAATAATGTGAAAAAAGAACGAAAGAAAAAGAATCAGAAGAACAGAAAAAGACAAAGATAAAGAAGTAAAAGCAAAAAAACAAGATGAAATGTAAGTAAGAACAAAGAACAAATCACAAAAGATAAAATTAAATAGTAAATAGAGCATGCCGAATAGTATAAAAATTTTATGGGAGACAATGCTTATTAAAAATGACAACTTGTAATGTATTGTTTCATGAGCAAAAAATAAAAAAGTATATAGATGACAAGAAAAAAGAAAATGAAAGAAAGAAGAGGCAAAAGATAAAAATGCAAAAACATGCATAAACGAAAACATAAGCAACACACAGAACGAAAGAAAAAAATATTTATACAAAGAAAAATATATGGGAAAGAAGGAAAATGTGGAGAAAGTGTTATTGCTTTCTCTCTTCGCCAATCGCCCAATTGGGAATTCGCTCTCTTTGGAATCGCTCAATTGAGAATCGCTCAGTTGGGAACATTTATTACACAAAGTTTCAACGACAAAACATGAAAAAGTTCAGTAGTATTGTAGTTGACCCAGTGTAATATTACTTAATATGTGACTTCTTTTTACCTCTTTGCAAACAACATTAAAAATATCCGGATATCCGAAGGTGCAAAGAACACGTAAATCCGGATATGGAAATTTTTCTGGCGCACATCACTAGTTTTTAGTCAGGTAGCAAAACATTTTCGTTAGGTAATTCTACTATATGTAAACTCACTGAACTGCTTACAGCAGACTCCATAAATATATAGCGGAAGATCGACACTAGCGGAATCCTTGCATCTGTTTATATCGCACTAATTCCGCATCATAAAATACACGGGCTTCTACCATTCTGAGAGGCATTAAAATTTCTAGGTGAAGTTAAGGAGTACGGTCCGGCTTCGACATTGCAGTTTTCATATATTTTACAAACAGCATTATCTAAGCACCGACCCTCTGAATCACTGAACCACCAGAAAATCGACCTTTCTAAAGGTTGTTGGTGTAAGGAAACGCTGTACCACTGACGTGCCAGTGAACTCTACTCCCTTGAAACAAAGCGGAGCAGTTCACAAGCAATTTTTTTCAAACAGACTATGAAATTAATCGTAGAGTACTAAATGAGAGACAAAAGTTCGAAATGGGGCATATTAAGATTACTGTAGATTGCAAATCGCGAAATAAACACTTTACACAAGCGTGAAAATACTTTTTGGATTCAAAATAAAAGAGTATTCGCAACGTCATCGGCAGAAGAAACATGAAAGTACTCTGATTGTTCAGCCTTTGTGTATCAGATACTATCTCTTTCTTTCTATTCTATCATTTCAGGTCGAGTTGGAATGATCTATTTCGTATTCATCACCGTTCTTTTGACAATATTTTTTACCATGAAGCAATTCGCACTTTCCATTGTCATTGCAAATAATTTGCCATTTTTATACGGCCCAACTTCGCTGCTCAGTTCGAATCCTGGTGAGATATTTTCTGCTTTCTCGAACCATAGGCCTCTCTGAAATCCTAAAATTTTCTTCGTTCATCAATAAAATTGAAGACCGTTTTGCTAATAACTTTTGCCATAAAGGCAGTAGTATGCAATATGCATATAGCATCAGCGTCAGACATGCACGTTAAGAATTTTCTAGGGGGGATTCTTGGACTCTTAATCGAGTGGGGTGGGGGCTGGGAGAGCAAAAAAACAAAAAGGGTTCCGCAAGCATGTTTTGCATAGAAAATATACAAAAAATGCGTTGGAAAAAGTTTAGGGGGGGGGGGTGTTTGACGATTTGTTCGGGTCAGGGGGTGTCCAGGGTCTCAGGTAGGAGGGTATGTGCACCCATGATCAGCGTGTGGTTTGGACCTCACTCAAATGTTATTTGACCCCATTTTTTCGAGGCGAGCAGTAATTTTTTTTTTAAACATTTTTTTTAATTTTTGACAATGGCGCGGAACAGCTGGCTACAATTTTGTTGACATCCCAAGATTTTCTTTGCTGAAGGTGTGTGGCAGTCGGGATACGGACAATTCGCCCCCACTGCAGTTCGCCCCCAACACAATTCGCCCCTGAGCAATTCGCCCCCCCCACAATTCGACCCCAGTAACTGACCCCCAATTCACTGTTTTTCAATTTAAAAAATTCAGATTTAAAAATAACTCCACCAGGTTGTTAGCAGTTATGTAATAGCATTTCTACACATCCATGCACAAAACCTAAAGATTTTTCCCAGCCGAAATAGCGAAATAGCATGTTTATTTATGAATTCTGCATGCAGAGTGCAAGTATTATGTACAAGAAGAAAAAGATCTGTACAGCAATGTTCCAAATAAAGGTCCAGAAATAATTTTTTTTCTTTGAATATAAGATTTTTTTACTGGTGCGGTTAGTGCTAAGTCAGTATAAGCCTTTTTTACTCGTACGGTCAGCAATACAGGCGTGAGCTGTAGTTTCCTGGAAATGAAGTAACCAGTTGTTTTTTCCACTTGAAACAAAATGTGTGGCATCGAGTTTAAAACGAAGGCTTGCAGCTAAAGTTTAACTGACTGAAAATGATCAATTTCGACCAAAAATGTGTGAAAAATCTCAACACTGGCAATTTACAAATTCATATTTTTTCGAATTTGTAATGATGGTGTCCTAATCCCCAGAAACCATGCCAAATTTTAGTCGGATGGCGTGAATACCTGGGAGAATTTACGCAGAACTTTAATTTGTAACACGGATATCATAGGCAGAATTGCGAGTCATTTATGTTCTTCGATCTGCATTTGTTTTTTATGTTTTTTGTTCCTTCTTTCGTTTAATTTTTTCTTTGTATTCCTTTTTTTTGTTATTTATCTTTCTTGTTCAGTTTCTTCTATATTTTTTTGATTACTTTTTACTCATTCTCCTTTTCTGATTTCTTTTCCTTTATATTTTTCTTCTGTTTTTTCTATTTTTATTCTTTTTTGCTTTTGGTACACCGCAAATGTTGTCACAAAAAAGGTAGTGAAGAACACAATAGAGTCACACGTAGAATATTTGTGATACATTGTCATAATCATAATTGCTCTTCATATATCCCGATAAAAAGTTACAAGAAATGTAGTTGAAAAAAGAAAATATGTATGCAACTAGAAAAGAAAAGAAAAAATACAATGTAAAAAGAGAGTAAAAAGGAAAACAGAGGTGACAGGGCGAAGTGAAAAATCATCTTTTCATCTCCTTTATGTTTCACATAAAATACGGTTACCTAATAGGGGAAATGTCTGGAGATATATTACATAACATATCATGGAGTTGCTTTTAAACCTAAAACCAGTAAGTATAGTACCAGGGGCGAATTACTCAGGGGCGAATTGTGTTGGGGGCAAATTGTCCGGGGGCGAACTGCAGTGGGGGCGAATTACCAGGGGCAAATTGTGGGGAACGACTTGCTGGGGGCGAATTTTCCTAGAACCGTGGCAGTCTACAGATTTAATAGGATATTTTAGATCTTCGTTGTCTTTACGTTACGCGCCATACTCACAGCGAGGTGTTCGACACGATTAATTTTGAATTCTTTGTTCTCCACTCTCTTCTTAGCCCTTGTTTGTTCAAGGCATGGCTTTGATTGCGCCCAAAACTCATAAAGAACCCAGCGACTTATCGTTGATCAGTTATTCTAGCAAAAAATCTATTCGGTCATATCTAGATAGTATCGCCAATCAATTGAAAAGTAAGCTTTTGGCGAATGATGAAAATTTCAGGGGAAATCTACTGCTGCAAAATTTCTCGATATTTCTCATAGGATTGAATTCGAATTTTCGGAACAGTGGACTCGTACTTGGAGTGACCTTAGGGTTGTAGCTCAATGCAATTTGATTTCTCTCTACTATCTAGAGTATCAAACCTCTGTCGATGATCAGAAAATTTTCGATTGTGCTAATGCCGTTGGACTCAACGCCCGAACAATGAATCCTGACGGCCGATCTTGTTATTTCGACGTTACAAATCAAAATACGGCGTCCGGTTTGGGGCCTTGTGCATGCAATGAGTAATATTCTGTTTTTTCGAATCAATAGACGTGAGCTCGAGATACAGTCACAAGAAGTGCATCAATCGGATCCGGATCACAAGCCATCAAAAATGAGAAATTCAAACTTCGAACTTCTCTTAGCAGTTGGATGTCTGAAATTTTAACGGGGAAAAATACGCATTTATTTGCTATAGCAGACTTTATGAGCTGGGAGTAGTCACTCAAAACGCTTTGACATACGTAATGAATCAGATCGACATTTTCTATGAATTCTATTCCACTTCTTATCGTCATCAGCTGTTTAATTAAATTTCATACTTGAATATATTCAGAAGAGACTGTACAAATCAAGACTTTGGCTATTCCGATGGAGAACCGTGTGTTGCTATTTCAATTTCAAACGTACGATTATTTTAAATGTCCAGTCCTTTAGGCTTATTCATTTACTATCGAATCAAGACTATTGTAAGGAAAACCATCTCTTTCCGTATACTTATACAGAACGACTCCATGGAGAAAAATTTTTCCGAAATCGGCTTAACTTTTAACCCTTTGTCATGTTTTGTTGAGGAAAAGTTCAAATGTGTCTTATTCCGAAATTTAGGGCACAACTGGGTGAAAATTCTTTCATACAAGATCAGCTGCGAAATTATTTCTAGGTTGTTGGATGGCTTCCGATGACTGAGGGAAATGTGCTATTCGAGTGCACCGGTGGGGTAAGATCATAACATGTGACTGTATGGAAGCTTTCTTAGGCATCAGTCGTCGACTTTGATCGTATCTTTGTTACAATGCCATGCGAACTGTTTACATATGTGGCAGTGCGGAAAAACCACAATTTATAATCGAATTCATTTTCTTTGAATTTTTTGAATTTTACAAAGAATATTTGTTGTTGAATTTATTATTTTTTGAGAAATTTTCATCGTAATTTTTCAAAACTTCACACTCTACATTTAGAGTTCGATTGACGAAGAACATTTCGTAAACGTTGAAATTTTCCCGACTAATGGTATCCAGTCTCACTTTTACCCGTATTATAATGCTCCGGGCCATCTACAACCATTTTCATTTATAAAGGTCAAAGGGCTAAAAAGCGGACGCTATGTAAGTTGTTTTGCACCATCTTACTTGTTTGGTGGATGCCTTCAAGAGCATTTTATTCAAAGTTAATGAAAAGAACTCACAAGTTTTCAGACAATATGCCTATTAGTGAAGGCTTCTAGATCCCGAACGAAGCGCTCAATTGTTTAAAAGTGACGTAACAATAAAAAAAGATGATTACTCTCACACCTCTGGATCAGTTCGTATATTCTGGGCACTGATTTTTCATACATGATTTGGGGCGAAAACTGCCAACCATATCTTTAGGCAATAGTATAAAACACGTGTTTCTAGAGGATTTTCGCTGCCAAGTGTGATTATAGTGCGTTTGTGCCGGCAAAACAGTCGTCTCTGTGAAGTTTTCACTGCATTGAGAATTCGGCATTCTGTACAGAAGATAAACGTATACAATCGAAAATACTTACATTTCATTGATTTTATTTGATTTGTGTTCTAAACTCAAATAGCATTTCTACGCACACGCTTCATTTACTACTGAGTTACGCTGCCTAATCCTGAATTTCTCGGAAGCCTCCTGTGTCGTGCAATTTGTCTCGAATTTCTTTTCAGACGCGTATAAAATGTTATCCCAAAAATAATATCACTTTGATCGATGCAGAATTCGCTTTGGGTGTCGTGAATATTGATTTCATCATACATGATATCTGAAGTAGAACGACGATACTTTCAAAATTTTGCCAGATTGCTGTACTTGTCGCGCCTCACTAATTTTTTGTCACTAGAACATTATTTTTGCAACTCTTATTTATACATGAATAAAATTCCGTGGCCAAAGTGACATGGTAATAAACAATATCGAAATGATGCATTAATGGTTCAGAATAGACACATATTTTCTCAGAATCTGAGATTTACGAACTTTCAATACTGTCCTGATCTGAAATGAATATTTTATGACGTCCGTGGAAATAGACAAAAAATTTCAATGCGACTGAAATTGTTATGTTAAGTACTCTCTGCTTTGGTCCGAAGACGTCAGCAATATGACTAAAGCATCTATTGGCTTGTACCAAACTAGCTACCATAGGTCATTTAAATGAGCTTCCTATTGGTAAAGGCTGATACAGTGCAACAGTTCTTTAGCAGACCCAAACACAACCTTCAGTAGCTAACAGCAACTGGAATCCAACAGCTTGCACCTGAAAACTACCAGAGTACTCCAGAGAACCTTACCCAATGGCTCTCATAAAAGTCGGGAATATGAGATGCTGCTGTAGCAGATAATGTGTCCAATAAACATTCGATAAATAAAGACCAATTTGGCCGCCCAACTTTATTGGCGTAAAAGAACACAAAAAAAATATGACAGACGGGTGGCTCGCACAAAACATAAATTTGTGAGGATGATCATAACATAAATTTACGTTTCTACTGTCAGTCTCTGACAAAGAACGAAGGTACGAGTGAGGGAAGATCTCCAAGTGTAGATTTTGAAATCATATGTGTTGTACATTCTATAGCTGACAGCAAGCTGAATGATCTTATACTTACCATTTTTGCCCATAAACCTTCTTTACACTGGAACTTGGCAAAACTGTGCTAAACATTCGACATTAATGAAGTGCTCTCATTTAGCAATTTTGACGACATAATTCGCGATTTTGATGACATAATTGATTTTTGTTCTTTCTCAGTTTAGAAGCATTTTATAAAAAACAAACTACGAGCATATTGTAAAAAAGAAACTATATGTACATCAGTCGATCTGTTTGTTGTTGATGGATAAGAAAGTTTTTCTCATTGGTTACAATATTTCGAAATAAATATACCATAATGTTAGAAATCTCACAAATTTTTGTAGGAATGGGGCTAGTGGAGAATTATACCTAAGGTCAGTTGGTGGGCTAGCTATTCGAAACAAAGAATGTTTGTAAGATAGGTGATAACAGATTAGAGTAAAACTCATAGTGTACAACATGTATATCGGATCACTGTTTATAATTTTATTCGTGATGTATTTCCTCGAGTATGTCTGGTTTTTCGTCTTGTTGACGGTCTGCACATTTTTCCCAAATATCGTATAAGTACTTTGTTTTTTAGCATTCCCACACCAAAATCCATTAGTAACCCCAATTAGGAATCAATGCATAATAATTTCACACATCGGCACCTGGTTTTATAACCCACTTGAGTCACATGAAGATGCACATTCCCAAGAAATACTGTATCCCTCCCAAAGTCGTAAAGACACCTGCTGTGTAAGAAAATGCAAAAACCCCGATTCAGATGCAAGACTAAAGTGGAACACATGGAAAACAGTAAAGCACACGAAAAACTAAAAGCATGTAGGCGTGGCTAAGCATAGGGTAAACTAAAGCATGCAGGCGTGGTTAAGCTAAGCATAAATTCAAGCATGAAGGCATGGTGATAAAAGCATATGGTAAATGGAAGCATGTAAAGTGAAGCAACAATTGGTTAGAAAGCAAAACAGAAGTGGACCTCCCATATCGTAAAGGTGCGGTCTAAAGAAGCTGTATAAAAGAAGAAAAGCATAGTGAAATTGGTCAGTTTTTTATTTTATTCGCAAATTGTGGGCAAAAGCTTTATCTGTGTAATTGCATGAAATCAGAATGTTAGTTATCATCGAAGCTAAGCATAAAGCCATCGGCGACATTATTTTCAATTTAATTGTCATTTTATTGTCATGGTATTTTGTGGTGTTATCGCCTGGGGGCCTCATGGACCGATTAGATTTGGGCAAGTAAAAGTATTATAGAATCTAGTACGAAAACCGACCCAATATCTCATTTGGGTGTTACATAAGTTGGTGGGCTAGGGATTCGAAACAAAGAATGTTCATGCTTATAGATCTGGGAACATTAACTCGTGTAGGGTAAACCCGGCAAGTCATTAACACCTGTTCAAGAGTCATCTTAATAATATGAAAATGACTAGAATTTTATCCGAGAAAGTTTTATCAGAGATAAAAAAAGAGAAAGTTCGAATTGAACTTATTTTCATCGGTTTCGCTACATCTGCCATTTCAAAATAAAAAAATAAAGATTGGCCCAGAAATATACATCTTCTTTGTGAATACTTGATTCTGGCAAATTTTCCGTCTCATTGAAGTCTTTGGGGTGAAATCGAAAATCTTGGATTGAAAAGAAAGGATTGACGAAAAATCTCAATTATCAGCTAAATATTGATTCTTAAAAAGAGATAAGGTACAATTGATAGAAACTGTTGAAGGTTAATTTTCAAGTGGGAGTAGATATACTAACGGCCGCGCCTGAGAAATCAATGACTATTATACTCATGACCGGAGCAAAGTGTGAGAAAATTTTGAGATTTTTCCCTTCTAAGTTCATCAAGGTGTATCTTTTCGGTTTTAAACTCCCCAATTTTTTTCCTCATTTCCAAATTTTTCTGAGGAGAAAATGGTGACACCTGTGCATGGCGATTAAAGTTGACAGTACATTTCCTCAGAATAAAGAAGGTGCATGACATAGAATTGAAAATTTTCACATAAAGATTACCGGACTATAATTCTTTTTTGAAAGACTATTGTCTTTTATAAGACACGGCCTGAAAAAACTAGGACTATAGTCCAAGGACTGAAAACTATAGTCTTTTTCACAGACATAGAAAATTTTTAATCAGAAAGAATGAAAATAAAATATTAAAAAATCCTCACTCATATTCTCAAAAATCTAGTCAACCCTTTTTTCTAGCTCAGCAACTATCCAAGCATCTATCCCATCAGTACATTTTCCAATAAACTAATTTAATGTACCTGCTAACCCAGTACTGTAAATATGTTGAATACATTATGTGATATTCATTTATTAAATATCATTTCATTTCGTAATTTATCGTTTCAAGGGTGTCTGGGATTCACACCCAAACATTCCTGTAAAATTATGTGAAGTACTTTATTTTGATCCGTCCGCACCCCGGTAGCTGCTATTGACCCAATTAATACGCCCCAATTAATTTGCACAACAGCAGCTGGTCCCCTAGAACCTACACTAAAATAACATTCCACGGCTATCGTAATTCCTCATAAAAATCATAAACAACACCTGCACACAGTAAAAAGTAAAAGCCCGGCCAGACAGTAGTCTCAAGTATAACGGTAGCGATGGTCCCACAAAACATGTGTACATGAAATATATACAGAAAGCATGCACAGAAGCACAGAGGTGTGGCTAAGCCCACCGTAAGAAGCAAGCATAGCGAAGACACGAAAAGCATACAGTACTAGGGAAGCATTGGAGGGCGTGACCAAATTAGCGAGAATAACGAAGCAGGAAGTGGCAATTGGTGGAAGAAGATGGACAGAAGCAAGACCTCCCGCGACGCTCAGGGAGTGACCAAAGAAGGCGTATTTAAAGAGAAGCAAAGCATGATTTAGTTAGTTCATGTCGAATTTAGATTTTAAATCCATTTTATCTGGAAGCGCCGCGTTTCTCATTTGCAAGCGATTTGTTATACGAAAGCAGTTAAACCAAATCCGTTTTTCGTTTGTAAACCGGCCGCGTATTTCCTTGTTGTTGTTGATGACTGAAGCAGCCGTCGATTGTCCTTTCGGGTCGTATTACCATTGCCCTGTATCCCGCACTGTAGCCTACCGTAACTGCCATCCATTTTGGGATAAAGTAAAGTACTTCTCAAACTGGTCGTTACACTAATACTATTTCTCAATTGTATGCAACTGCCAGTGCAATAGCACCAAACATGGTCATAATTCAAGAATTATAACGTTATTGGTGTTTTTTGTTTTCATTTTTCCAATGAACTAACGCTACACTAGACAGTAAACGCAAAACACACCTCTTCACTGTAAGAATGTCAACTTTCGATATCTCGGCATTCTTTACAAGTCCAGGATGTCGTTTTGGACGAATACTATAAAAATTTTATTCAAAAAACGATATCAATCTAATCGACGCGAAATCTTCGCTGATATTTATTTCACTATACAAAATGTGTGAAAGAAAGGCATCACTTTTTGGAATTTTCCACAATTACTACTTTTCGCATCTCATTAACTTCTCACTCTAGAACTTTATTTTATATATTCTCATTTATGCATGATAAAAATTCCGTGACAAAAGCGACGTGAAAATAGACAATCACCAAAGGATGACGATAATGGTTCAGAATAAGCACATAATGTTTTCAATTTTTGAAAATTATTCTGTAACTAACCTTTAAACAACTATCTTCGATCAGTAGTACATATTTCTAATGCTAGTGAAAAAGCATGTCTGACGATATGGTCATCGATGGAAATAAGCGACGAAAATTTGTTAATTTTAATTTCGACGTGGAAATTTGACTTCATAGTAACAGGAGTTATGGCGGACACTTTGAGGAATATGTGCATAAGGTGCAGGCCTGTAGCCAGGAATTTTCTTCGGGGGGGGGGCACCCATTTTTTCACTTGATTTACTGTAAAATTGGGCTTTCTGACTTGACTTTTCCTTAAAGAAAAAAATCAAAGGTCCTACCTTTGCCCTTATTCAATACTTGGAACATTTGGGGGGGGGCATGGCCCCTAACCCGCTCTGCCTATAGGCCTGTATAGGTGTATCCGGGATTGGGGAAGGACCGTCAACGTCTCCCCCAGCGGGCCCGAATCATATACTCAGATGTTGGGACCCTAACCTCAACCTGATCCCTATTTTCCTAACCAAACTGTCCGCGGTCGACGTTAAAAAATGCAGAGATGTTAAGTCTTCACGTGCGTCCTATTCGTCCTAATAGATGAATTGGAACGGGTTAAGTAGACCTTAATATACTTTAGAATGTAAAAATTCCGAAGAGATCCCGCGAAAATTTGGAATTGTGCCTGCCTCTTTCCCTAACATAAGGGTTTCACCTCCACCGACAGATCTGATCTCTTAAGGTTCACTTATCCTTGCCTTTTTCGACGGAATGGGACGGATGGTCAACCGCTTGAAACGTTCAGCCTGAAAATTCACTTTCGGTCGGAAAAGATAACTGCGATTTTGAGAAAAACGGCCGACGGTAACCTCCAACCGAACTGAACGGAATAAAAATTTTCCTTCCGTTCGGTAGCGTTCCCTCGATTACATTCCATTCCGTCGGAAAAGGCGAGTATGAATGAGCCTTTACACGTACGGATTATATCCATTCTGGAGGCTTTACTGACATTAACATCCAGAAGATTCCTAGTGATTTCAGCAAGTCAATGTGATTTTTTCATCAATATTCCAGTGGAGCCCAATTCCGAAGTGCAGTCGCCGATTGAATCCTAGGAATCGGCGATAGTCACCGAATTTCACCGATTTTCGGCGGCAAAAATCCCAAGATTTTTTCATGTCTGAATTGGGCTTTAAGCAAGTTGTCTATTTATTTCTTAGAATAGCCGAATCCTAGGGATCGGCGACAGTCGCCGATTGTCAGCGACAAAAATCCTAGGATTTTTTACTTCTGAATAGGGCTTAAGGATAACGCAATTTTCACATCGCAAACGTGTAGCAGAAATCGAAACCTTAACTGAATTTCACAACATAAAGCAAAGCAGTAAACGAAAATATCACTAGTGAGTCTAGAAAATTTTTTTACGATTTTCCGTCGACCGTTCCATTAACTGATCGTAGCCGTTCAACGCACGAAAATCGTTCATGTCAAATAAGTTTCCTTCGACGGCTAAAACGGTCAATTTCGATTCGGCGAAAACATTCCTTGTAAAAGCATTCAATTGCAGGCAATTTTCTTGCAAGCGTAAAATTTTCAAATTGGGACATTCGGCGATCTTTTCTGTTAAACTCGTCAATTGATTTTGATTGAGATTCATTTCGACGGCCGATATTCTCGAAATTTCCGCCGGTAAAGCGGTCAATGAATTTCGACTCAAATCCAAATTGTCTAATAATTTCAAATCTAAAATAGGCGTCGGAAACGTGGAAATTTGATTTTTGGATAGATTTAAAACTTTTAAATTTGATAAATACGAAACAGATGGGGGTAGAACGGTTAAAAGATTGTACGAAATAGAAAAAGTTTCTAATTTTGAGAAGACGGATCCGAAATTTTCCGGCAATGAATCCAGACGATTATGATCTAATTTTAGATGTTTCAATGTTAAAAATTCTAAAATTATAGTCGGGAATTCTTTCAATTTGTTGTCGGACAAATCCAGTGTTCGTAAATTCGAAGCGGTCAATTTAACGATGTCGGACGGCAACTCTTTCAAATTGAGCTTGCACAACGTTAGAGTTCCAGTTTTACTAGCGTTTTCTAAACGTTGAGTGATTAATTTGTTGCCCATGATGACTAAAAGAAAATAGAAAGAGCAAAAAAATTTCTCAATTCACGACAGTGAGAATCGGAATTTGAAATCATGTCAGACCTAGAAACTATCAGGGTGTCTAAAAAATCTCATGGGGGATGTTTTATACACTACATACAAACATTTGTGGGACATGCTTTGAACAGATGATCCATCTACCTACCATATTTTATTTATCAGGAGCTGTTGACTGCAGTATTTTCCCATTAAACTCATTACAGTAAATCACCACTTACATGCTGTAAAACCGCAAGCACCTGAAGCATATTTCAAGAACCCTAATCATGGCATTTCGGCCGGGCTGTGGCTATACAGACTGCAGTCTGTATAAACAAGCGGCTACACAGATTGTGTTTTGCTGATATACATGTGCGCATATATACAGTAAACTGTGACATCCAAATGACAAACATTTAAACCTGTCAACAAAACATAAAATTGACACTCCCGTATTGATTGTGTACATAGGTATATTGAAACTAGAGTAACGATTTTCATGGAATAAAAATTATTTTACTTGATTATTAGATTCCAAAAATAAAATTTTTCAAATTGCAGTATTTTTTTCACCTCATCGTGCAGATGTTACGAACGAAATATCCGTTAAACAAGCCTATTTTTGTGATTTGGTGGAAGGAATTTTCGATCGCGGGGAATTCAATGGATGCGGTCATTTTACACAAAAATCATCCCAGGTGTAAACAAGCGTATTTTCGGGATTTTTTGGTGGGACGAGTTTTTGACCGCAGGGAATTAGAAGAGGCCACTTTACACAAAAGAGTATCCCGGGTGTAAACAAGCGTATTTCCGCGAATTTGTGGCGCGAGGGTTTTCTGACCGCGGGGAATTTAATGGACGCAGTGACTTCACTGCGTCCATTGAATAAATAAAATTTATCTGAAAATCGATCATCAGCATTCAATGATCAAGGTCAACGTCAGCAACTGAATTTATTTTTCGAATAGCGATCAATGATGTACACACAGAAAATTCTGAGTGAAATGATCATACGTGCACATTGGGAGTTTAGGGAGGAGTCTTGACCTTGGCAGACTCTTGCTGACCCCATCAGATTCTGTTCCCAAGCATTGACCAAGGAGATTATGAAGGAAAATGAGAGAAAAAAACGTCATAAGGATGAAAATTATGCTGCAGTTCAACAATTTTTCTGAACAAAGCATACTTAATTCGAAAAGAGAAGCATCAACTTTAAGAAGCACTGATCAAGCGCATAGCTTCTCATATTTGACTTCAGATAGACAAATTGCTGCTTGGATTTTAGAAAACCATTCTTTTGGTTATCAAAAACTCGTCGAATGGTCGAAATACGATTTATAAAATTCTTCCAAATAGAAAAGTGACACAAATCAGTACTGTTGTCAAAATCGTTCACATAAAGTTCTTTTTGTAAAATTTTTCACTCGAAAAATTGCTAAAGGTTAGGTGAGTATGCTTGCAAATTTCCAGTCCTGCATAATATTATCGCAAAAACCTGAAATACTACTTGCTTTCCACTTTCATTATTTGGAAGCATTTTAAGAAAAACCGACTATAGGTATTAATTTCAAATCGTATAGCTGTATCAAATGTGCCTTCATCTTTAACAATTTTTCCAAATAAAAAACGGCACAAATCAGCACTGTTGTCCAAATCGTTTACATTGAGTTTTTACTGTAAAAATTTTCACTCGAATACCGTCAAGTGGGGTAACTTGAGACTGCGGGGTAACTTGAGACACTGGGAGGGAAAAGTGTTTTTTCAGCAATTTTTTCGTCACACATTAATGTTTTTCCTTATTAAACCGTTTGATTTTGTGTATTTTTTTATGCTTTATCAATATACATTATGCATGTTCAATGGAATAGAATGTAGCTTCATATTTTTTAGCTTAAAGTTTCAGTTTCAGCTTCATGACTTTTTCAAAGGTGCTAAACTTTGATATTTTTCAGATAATAGTTTTAAAACTTATTTTTTGAAGTTGCTGTATGAGTACGCATACATCATCACACCAACGAAAAAGTAAGTACGATTTTATATAAGTTTACTGGGTTTAAGCTGGCTCGTATGTCTCAAGTTACCCCTTGATATATTGGAAAAATGGGGTAATTTGAGACACTCGGGGGTTACTTGAGACTTGTGATAAATAACGTTGTAAACCAGTTTTTATTAACAGATGCGTAATTATAAACGCAGCCCAATCGACCCCGGGCATGTTGTCAGGAAAACGTGTGTTGACTCCTAAATGAAAACACGTAATAATTAAAAATAAAATGATCAAATAATGTAAATAATTAACACTTACCTAATCAATTGAAACTAGATAATTATAAGGAATAATTAAAAATAATTAACGGATAGCCCCACTCCGCTACCAGTGTCTTATAAGGAATAATTAAAAATAATTATGCTCTGTTGACAAAAAATCAACCGATTTTTTGTCAACAGAGCATAATTTTTCGCTGTCATGTTAATCTTGCCTTCGTTAGATTCGTGCATTATCTATTTCAGTGCCATTCATTTATCTCGTCGTTAATAATCTCGTAGAATTCCAGTGATTCCGGTGCTATAAGTTCGTAATTTTCGTTATTTTCGTTTCATTTTTGCTCAAAAATTTGTTTTAAATGTTGTTTATGATCTAAAAATGTTACCTAGATAAGTAATTTTACGTTCTTGTTTTTTTAAAACACCGTTTGTGTCTCATGTAACCCCATACGACGGGTTATTTGTGATTGAATATGATCCTCAATGCATTTTTTCCGAAAATCTCAAGTTACCCCATCACGGGGGTAACTTGAGACACCCTCGATATTTAAAAAAAAATGGAAAACGGTTGACTTTTCCGAGTCACCGTTTCCCATACTTGTAGCCACACCATTTATGCTTGCGATAATCAAATTTGAGGTTTCTAGGTCAAACGAGTCAAAAATGGCACGCATTTTAGTGGCGACAAATCGTCAAAACTATCTCAAGTTACCCCACTTGACGGTAATTGTTGAAGGTTTGGTAAGTATGCTCATAATTTAAGTATGCTCGACTCCTGGCTGCACCCTAATTTTCAAAAACTTATTTTCACTCCAAAAAATTCCATATAATTTTCATTTCTAAAAATTGGCAACTTCAATGGTCGGCAGTTCAAAAAGCAGCAGGTACGCTGCTACTTGCCAAAGGTCGTAGGTTCACGACTACCAAGCATTGTAGTTGTGTGCTACAAAATCGTAGCCTAGGGGAGCACCTTAATCTGGGTTCATCTCGTGGTGTGGTGGTCTAATGGTGAGGACATCAGCCCGGAATGCTGGTAACCCAGGTTCGACTCCTGGCTGCACCCTAATTTTCAAAAACTTATTTTCACTCCAAAAAATTCCATATAATTTTCATTTCTAAAAATTGGCAACTTCATTGGTCGGCAGTTCAAAAAGCAGCAGGTACGCTGCTACTTGCCAAAGGTCGTAGGTTCACGACTACCAAGCATTGTAGTTGTGTGCTACAAAATCGTAGCCTAGGGGAGCACCTTAATCTGGGTTCATCTCGTGGTGTGGTGGTACAATGGTGAGGACATCAGCCCGGAATGCTGGTAACCCAGGTTCGACTCCTGGCTGCACCCTAATTTTCAAATACCTACATAAATTTCCAGTCTTGTATGATATATTGTTCATCAGAAATTTGAGATGCGACTGCTTTTCACTTTCATTATTTAGGAGCATTTCAAGAAAAAGCAGGCTATACATCTTCTTCGATTATCAAGCGATATTTCTTTTGTAATATCTCTGTGCAATCAGCTGAAGAAAAAATGATGCGATGGGAAAATTGTTATTTTTGAATTGTGATAATCAAGATACGTGATACGTATCTTATTAATATCGTTTACTGTAGTATCAAAATACCTATGAACTCACGCGACTTAGTCGTGTCAATTTCATACTTTGACTACAGGTTTTAAAGTTTGTATTTTGCATATCGCAGTTTACTGTACATCAAGCAAGACACAGTCTGAAAAGTCGCTTGTCTATACAGACTGCAGTCTGTATAGCCACAGCCTTTCGGCCGAAGTACACAAGATTTGAAAGTTTTCTAGGATTTCTTTAAATTGAAAAATGTTGATTTGCGTCAATGAATTGGACGAGGCAAGTAAAATAGATACATCAGAGAAAAATGAGGCGGACATTCGAATAACTCAATTAAAAATTTTTATAATGAATTCTAATTCAACTTCTTTTCATAAAAATTATTTTTGAAGATTGAGAAAACATGCTATGTTGAAAAGTAGTGGGAGGCAAGAGGGCGGAAGTAATGTTACGAAAACCAATGTGCACGAAGTTGGAAAAAAATACCTCACAAAATACAGCGGATGGACTGAGAGGTACGAACAAGAAAGCTAATCAAAATCTTGAATTGCGCTTTTGGCCACATTTTTCGCTTCAAAAAAGCCTCACAACAACAGTGAAAAATATCGTAAATAATCGGAGCGAAATAACAAAACTTGTTCGAAAAAAAGTGAGCGAGGATAAAGATTTTATTCTGTCAAAAAAGTTATCACTGACGGCTGTTGTTATCCCAAAGTAGTTTCTTCCACATCGCAGACGAAAAATGCACGAAATCCGCGTATTTGTTTTACATCGTATGTACAAAGTTAGGCGTTTGGCCTATGCGACATAGTTGTACGTGTTAGAATCTTCTTTGTCGCGGCACATGTAATCTCGTTCGATTAAACTTTCTATTCGTTTTTTCAAATCCGTTGGCTGGAAAACAAACAACAGTAGAAAAAGAGGATAAAGTTACACAATAATTTATGAATGCAGGTGGATGATGAATTTCTTGAGGAGAATAATGTGATACTATTTTCGACAGGCCTTTCATTGTATTGAGACATAGGGACATGAGAAAGCCCGAAACCTGAATTTAATCTTGGAGCAAAAAGTTATTTGAAGTCTTACTTTTTCTGCTTTTTTAATGTCGGTCTTATAACTTTGGGTGAAACAAATAAATTTCTACCTTGACAGGGAATCTTAGCTGGCTATAAAGCTCGGATATGAGCAAATTGTGACTAAGCGATTTTCGCATTTTCATTATCCGTACTATCGCTGCGTCGATTTGATATTGCCGATCTTGAAATACTTGTTCGGTCGTTTGTTGTTGTTCTTGTTCCTAAAAATCAAACATTTCGGAAGTGCGGTCATTGAATGAACAATATCACTGAAAATATTTTTTAGTACGAAAGCAAAAAGAAGGAGAATTCCGATCACAAACATTTTAAACGATTTTCTATACTCGAATTGATCTTCCTTACATCCGATTTGGTATCATGACCCAGATCCTGACGGACCTGTCATCAAAGATCCGGATACGGACGCACCTCCCATGGAAGATCCGAATCCGGATTTGATTATTTTCTAGAACCTAGTCCGGACAAGAAAATTGTTTTGGATCCAGATCGGATAATCAAAAAAAAATTCCGCCCACAAGGCGCTTTCGCTCATTTCATTAGTTAATCATTCAATATGTAACCGTTTTAACATGCTTTTGGATTTTCGAAAAATCATAAAATCTCACCGTTTCTTTCATTTGGATCTGATTAATTTTAATCCTTATCAATTTTTCTTCGAATTTTTCATTGAATGTGAAGTTATCTGTTGTTTCGACGTCTCTCCCCTAAATGTGTAATGATTTATGATAAAGATTTTATTCAGATTCACGACGTACTTTCGGTGATTTGAGTATCACTCTGAATTTACCGCACGCTAATGACTGTAAAGTTCGTTTGAGCTCCACAGTTTCTAAGGTATGTAGACAATCGAATTGAAAAGAATGAGATTATTTGAATAAATCAGCACAAACCGATATTTGTTGCATTTCGTATTTCTTCGAAAGACCATTCGTTCTTTTCGTTGAAAAGCAAAAGTATGAGCGTTTGATACAATGATACCTGTAGCTCTTTTTGAACCTCAAAGACAAAGAAAAGCGATTGAGACGTGAAATGATTGATAGAGTTTCATTATTGAACAAGGCAGAAACTGTGTGTTAGGATTTGAAAATCATTGGACGAATTCCGGCTTACAAAACTTTCTTGACTCATACTATCGAAAAGTGTTTTCACTGAATTTTGTATTCTTCGACTGAAGTTTTAAACCCCATAATTCACATTAGATGGTTTATATTCAGATCAAGCTCGCTTCTTGACCAACAAATTAAAAAAAATTTGATCAACAAATTTTACATTTAAGAATAACGTCGAAGATTTTTTATTACTTTTTCTACAGTAGTATTTGTTTTTTCATTAAAATTTATTACCCCTGGCCTGAATCTAGCTTTCACCAAGCAATGGCCCAACGAAGGCTGCCACTGCAGTTTTCGTCCGCTGTGTTTGCTCAGATAGAATTTTTTAAACGCTTCCAAATATTCAGTCATCGCCGCAGGCATATTGATTTCAGCTACTTGGTAAGTCGGCCAATTTCCCATTGTCAGAATGTTGACCGTTAAGTCGATATTCCACGATAATCGATACCCGTTTAAATACTATGGGAAAAAATTTATAAAGAAATTCTACAACGACCGAAAAATATTACTTGTTTACACGTTGATCCGAGCTCTTTAGACAATTCCATATCTTTAAACATGCCTTCTAATTTACTCGTGAATTGTGAACCGCATTCTAGGATAATAGAATTTGATTAAAAAAATAGATCATGTCGGGAATACAATCCAATTTTTTAAAATCAAGATACTTGCGTACAATTCTACTAAGCCTAGAACGAGAAAAATACTATATACTAGAGATGTATCGTGCCAGAGAACATGGGGTCGGGTCAGGCAGTAAAATTACCAAGTCGGGTCACCGATGAGGTCAGAGACCTCTGATCTGATTCATAGCAAACCGGGTGACGGTTCAAAAAAATTATGTTTAGTTCATAAAATGGAACACTAGCACATACTCGCCATGTGACATGCTTGTTTTTTGTTCCATTGTTTGATGTAAATAAATATGGGAAAGGAGAAATCACTTACCCCATTGCTTTTAAATACCAACTATTGTTTTGAGAAATGGAATGAGAAATAAGAAATAAACAAAATCTTTGTCTTATTAAAGGAAAAAAATCAAATGATCCAAGAACGATCATTGAATATAAATCAGAAAATATTTGAAAGAAAGGCCAAATATTATATTCTCCTCTTGTTTACGGAAAAAATTTTTTTAGAATTTCATTGTTTGCTTAATCTCAAAAACTGCTCCTTTAACACTTTCTCTCAGGTAGAAGACGATCATTGCACAAAATTGCCATTGTCGATGCATCAGCCGCCTCAACGGTAGTATCAGCCGATGTCCGATACCATCGGCCTAAATTTATGCAAAATAAAAAAACAACGCTTCGCACCAAAAATCAACTGTTTTTTGTTTTTTTAGTGAAATCCTAAATAATAAAACTAGAAAGAAATTAGTATTCTGTGGATTTACAGTTTCCTGCAGACATGCACGGCAAGAATTTTCCAGGGGAGAGGGTACTTGGACTTTTTATCCAGGGGGGTTAAGGGTATGGGTGAGCAAAAAAACAAAAAAAAAGTTCTGAAAGTTTGTTTTTCATACAAAATATGCACAAAAATCATCAAAAAACCTGTCTTGAAAAAAGTTCAGGGGGGTGTTTGACGCTTTTTTTTGGTTCAGGGGTGGCCAAGGTCTCAACTATGGTGGTTTACCCTCTACCCCCTATGTACATGTATGGTTTCCTGCTACATCATATGAAATATAAGGCTGAAAATCTATCAATTCATAACTAAACAAATACTAGTGTGTTAGAGATTTCGACCACAGTCAGGTTTTTTTTGTACATGACCCATTTGCACATGTACAAACGGGAGCCAATATTTCATTTTTACAATTTGTACATAACAAAAATGGGTATAAATAAGTAACCTGTGTTCCTCTACATCGTTGCCAAAGACTAATAACCAAATCAGTGTAATTTTCAAATTTTATTTATATTTACGAAAAAAAATTCATTAAAATTGGGGGAAAAATTGAAATTTTCGAGTTTCAAGTCTAATTTACAAGCATTGTGGAACAAATTTTCTAGAAAAATACCCAATGGCATAATGAATTTGCATTAGATGATAAATCTATGGTTAAGCCCTCTATGATGACAAGTGAAAACTTCAAAAAGATGTTAATCTTTCCGGCGACGCTGGAAAATCAATTTTCCGAACATTTATTTCGAGAATTAGATTCGAATTTTGTGTTCAAAAGTCGTAATTTTTAGAATTTTATTATTTGAAAAATTTTAAAACCAGTAATATATTCGTTAACTGAACTTGGCCGAAAAGATATGAGTGGAAGAGTAGAAATTTCCGAAAACTACTTCCATGAAGCTTTCGAATTGATTTTACGCGAAGAAAGGAATAATCGCTTCAAAAAGTTAAGAGACTTGACGTGTTGATGTTTCTCAAAAAATGTTTTAAGGAAAAACTGTGAATCTTCATTAAATATTATAAAATATTGAAGATTACCACTTAAAACATGAGATAACGTTTGAGATGATGAAAACTATCATACATCAAACGATAGTTGAAGGTAGACATTCTGAAAGCCGCGTTTGAGCTAGGCAATACATATTAATGATTATCAAAGATATATCTGGCGCAAAGCGCGGGAAAATTTTGAGATTATGAACTTTAAAATGCACCAAAATGCATATTTTTTGTACCTTATCCCCAAAATTTTCTTCCCTAAATGGGGAAAGAGCCGTTTGTACATGTATAAATGACTATCTCAATTTCGTTTGCCCAAAAAAATTTTCATTTGCCTCCGGCAAAAAAACACTGACCACAGTTCTAATTTTTTTCATTTTTATTAAATGTTTGTAAATTGAAGAATGACCAAATTTAGTACCATATTGTTTACACGAAGGTTTCATTGTAGAACTTTTTGTTCCAAATATTGTTTAGCTCACAATCCAGTCCTGGATGGCCAACAGAAAATCGTAAAAATGTGTTTGCTTTTTTAGTCACGTTTATACTTTCTACGACACAAATTTCAATCATTGTTCGATAACTCAATACGAATTAGTATTCTACCTCCATTAGTTATGTTGAATAATTCTATGTAAATTAGGAAAATTAAACGATTTTTAAGCACACTTTTTCAGTAGGTAAGGCTAAAAATTAATGAATAGAAAGGAAAAATTATATTGTCATTATATTCAACGTTTTACTTCTCACAGATGACCAAGAATGATCTAGCATTTACATTTGCCCAGTAAATAATCATTCGCGAGGCTGATCAATGCAAGAATTACCATTGAAAATGAGGATATTATCATTCATAGGTCGCCCGAAAAATCATCAGCCGATATTCAAAGAAGTCAATTATCAGCCAATGCCTATACATCGGTCATTCACTTCGCTCATTCGCTATCTTCATGGAAAAACTGCCGAGAAAATTTTATTTTTAATAATGACTGAATTCCAATTTCAGAAGTTGAAAAAATTTTTCTTTGCTTTTTCTTTCAACAGCGAAAATGATCGACTTGATTCTTTGACCCGTGACCAGTAATCAGGCCTGTAAGCAGGGAGGGGGTTGGGGGCAATGGCCCCCCGAAATGTTTGAGGTGTTAAAAAAGGCAATGGTAGGGGATCTTTGGTTTTTTTAGTCAAGTCAGAAATGCCAATTTTACGGTAAATTGAGTGAAAAAATGTGTGCCACCCCCAAAAAAATTCCTGGTTACAGGCCTGCCCGTAATGCACAGAAGTATTTTGGATAACGTGTCGGGTCTATTCAAGACTTTTTTCCATTCCGGGTCGGGTTAGAAAATATCGGGTAGTATGGGCTAGCATACCGGGTCAAAAAGTCCGGTACATCTCTAATATATACTGTACAATCAAAACGAATGAAAAATTTGAACATAAACCTTTGTTCCGAGGCCGAATATGAATTACTCCAAGTTCGACAGATTTTTCAACCGCGATGCTACAATCAATGTAGATTACTAACCTTGCTTGAGTTTACATAACATAGATTTTTCGGCGTCCACTGAAGCGCTCTTGCCCAATAACAGCCGTTTGGCAAGATCTTTCTTATAAAACGCCTCGAAAACGTCTTTTCCTTGAAAAGAAAGCATGAACATTACAATTCAGAATTTTCGTAGCTTGAACCAAGATCATACCATGTATAAACCTGAAAAGTACCATCAACTTATCCATTAATCTATCCAATTCTTCTTCCGTCGCTTCTTTGTTACCCGAACGCAATTTCGTATCCAGGAATTTGGCTGAAGTTCGGGGAAATTTTAAATGCACTGAACAGTGCACATTAGAGAAGTTAAGGACACAAAAAACGAATATAGATTAGAAGATCTGAGAAAAAAATGATGAATATTACCAATTAGTTCCGCTGGTTTATTAGATCTTTGATTTACGAAATATTCAAACGAATCTCTCAATCCTTGAGCGAACTTTTCATTTTGACCGAAACATTCACTCAATATTCGATCCATTTTGTCTTTAAAATCTAGTAGATCTTGTACCATAGTTTTATCACGTTCCAAATCCATAACTAAACAATGGCCGACTTTCTTAAATTGACGACAAAATTTACGATCAAATTGTATATACAAATTGGGCAAAAAGGAAAAATCAGTTACAATATTTTACTTTGACGTAAACTGAAAAGGAATTCTTCAGCTCGACGAGACCATTTTTGACACGACTCAATAGATCGTACAGAAGTCTCAAGTCCTGTAACCGATTCTCTTGCAACAAAGAATCCATCCCTTAGAAGAAATGACAAACATTAGTCTCAAAAACAACGTATTGTATACTATCCAGTTGTTCATAATAAACACAATTGTTGCGCAGATTCAATTTGTTGCTACTCATTGGCGTTGTAAAGTCAAGAAATTATCCTGAATGTTGATTTTTGTGTGTGAATACCATTTTAGTCGTAGATCCTCAAATAATTCTTTCCTTCCGGAACTTCTAGAGTGTATATCTTGCAAGCTTAGTTCCTTATCTTAAAGTAATGTTTACCTCAATGAGTCTCGCATACTGTGTGAAAAGTAAATTTTACAAGATAAAATCATCGATTTGAACACAACATGTTTGCTACGTTTCCAGTTGCTGCTCAGCACACCATGAGGAGTATATCATAATTTTTTATCAAGTGCATGTCAACCAATCACGAATTTACTTACTGCGAAAAAAATGAAGAAAATAAAAGTCATCTATGGAGAAATAAAAATAACTGTATGGATGACCTATTTGTTGCACTTCTATTAAAAAAAACATTTCGTCTGAAGAAGTCCACAAAACCAGCAGAAATTCTGACGTTTGGTGGGATGAGGAGTGTATGCTTACCTTTCGACAGAATCGCAGTCACGTGATTTTGTAGCAAATTAATTTCCACGCAAGTAATCAAAGGTTTCCGAGTCGTACAATCCAAATACTGCAGTAATCGTTCAGATTCTTCTCGTAGTCTTTTGTCGACGTGATGCAAATATATAGATATCTAAAGAGATATGATTCGAAAAAATCACGTCCAAGCGTGAAAAAACTCCCACTTCTGAGTCTTGAATTATTCGTTGACCCTCTAGAGCGTAAAGTTGTTCGCTGGCCACTAAAAACCGTTGTTCGAACATCTGCTGGTAGATCTGAAAAAAATGTGCACGGTATTTTAGTTAAGTTCACCTTAAATTTTTCAAGCAACTAAACTAAAACACTTTACGTGGTTTTCGCACTTCCAAATTTAAACTTCAAGTGTATGTAAAATGAGGATTTTTGACCACTGATCCAAAAATAAACATGTAAGAATGTTGTCATTTTTGTATTTGATCTGAGAATCTCAAATCACCTGCAAATTCGACAACATTCGAAGCAAATTTTTGAGCAACATTCTATCAACTTGTTCTCCGGATCTTTCCTGTTCTATGAGCAGCAACAATCCGTTAATCAACCGGTTTTCGACTGTTTTGCTATTTAATAGAATGTTACGGAACATTTCGAGCCCCATATCCCTTAAAAAGAGTCCCGATGTTTACAGACTTGAAATACGTCAAAGAATGCTTACCATATAGACATGACTGATGGATGTTGTAAAATGTATGTGCGATCAAGAAGTAGAAATATGCTCCGGATCATCATCTGAAATTTAAGGCAATTTCACACAGTAAAAGTAAGCAAAGTATCAAAGTGAAGGAAAATAATCACCTACCATTTGTTGACAATGATCTTGCCACGCAACGTTAAATAATTTTAAAAATGTCAAAGAATCTTGAGAAAATTCAACAAATTGTGGCAAAATCAGTTGCATGTGGACTTCGCATAATTTCCTCAACTGATTGTACAGCCAAACAGATTGTTTGCTAGAGCATAAGTTTCCAACTGCCTAAAAATAAAGTGATTTTCGGAAAGCTTTGAAATTTTTTACTACGATTGGCAGAAGAAAACGTAAATTTGTGGATGATGCAAAATTCCAGATCATGCGGCTTCCATGATTGAATATTAATCACCAGAATCATAGGACATGTTTGAAATAAAATGGTATTCTATGCAACAAGATATTCATTAGGTAACATTAGGAGATAATTCATTTAGTATATTGTTATGTTGGATGGCATCATTCGTAGAATAGAATTATTGAACTCCGGCTATTCATAAAATAAAAACAAACCTGAAAAAGTTCTTCAAAGCTGTTCGAAACGGCTGTTTTGTTGTGTATGGCCTCGATAGCGTTTCTCAGCTTTTCCCAGGCGGAGTCTATGTAATTTTGAGGGAAAATTGATTTCTCTAAAATGAAAATAAGTAAGAATTATTACAAAAAATAGCTCAAATTTTTACAATCTACCTCTGAAATTTTTTATCGTCAGCTTTTTAGAGACGGGTTGTTTTGTGCTATTCTGGCTCGAATTTCCCAAACGTACGCCGTTCGTATTATACGGCTGCATGCCGACCAGCAAAGGTTTCCTTGAATAATATACATAATTAATAAGTATGTACCGAGGAGCGTATTACAATTACTATCAATCAGTTGTAACCATACATGCACATAGGGGGGGGGGTGAACCCCCATACCTGAGACCCTGGCCAACCCCTTCCCCTGACCAAAAAAATCGTCAAAACACCTCCTCTGAACTTTTTTCAAGACAGCTTTTTTCATTATTTTTGTATGAAAAACAGGCTTGTAGATTTTTTTTGTTTTTTGCTCACCCATCCCCCCTACCCCCCTGGGAAAAAGTCTATGGACACCCCTCCCCCGGGTAAATTCTTGCCGTGCATGTCTGTGTAACAGATATTCTAAAGTAGTTCAAGAGCAAGCCAAATATGCTACGACAGAAAATTTGGCGATTCATCTATGAAAGTGATTTGCTTTTTTGTCGCTGACGCGCAGCGCCGCAGAGAGGAAAATAGCAATCGAGTAAAAAAGCTAATTCTATTAGACGTTTTTTCTCTGAATTGTACAATGATGCATGAAAATTGGCGTAATCTATCAAATGAGAGGTTATTGCAATTTTAGATCACCACGAATGTGCAGGTAAGCATAGATGCACAGAGTGATAAGCCTCCTAACTGGAGTTCCAAATGCCTTTTCCTGAACTTCTGAAATAACAAAAAGTTGCCAAAAAATCATGCTCTCAGGCATTTTCAGCACGTGTTTTAACTGGACTGTACGAAATTACCAAAAATTCTATACCAAATAAATTTTTTCTGTTCCAAAAGAAAGCAATTAAAAAACGATTACAGTTATTCATTCAGAGAAACGTTTTCCCTCAAATCGGGTAGCTCGAAGAAAAAATTTGGAAATATGGTAAGGATCTAGGTATGGTTGTCATTGAGGGATGAAATTTTTGGGTGTTCGAGGCCAAAAAGATGCATTTTGATGCGCCTAGAAGGTAAAAATCTCAATTTTTTAGTATAGTAGCCTTGATTTTTAGACACCTACTTCTACGTAACAGTCAAGATTTTGCCGAAAATTTAGATTTTTCATCAACTTTCATAATTTTGTTTTTTGCTTTCTCCAAACGTTTTGAACGTGAATTTTGCGTTGAAATATGATGAAAGCATCATTCTAGACTGGAGCTTCAGTTTATGAATAATGGCGAAAATTCCTTTTCCAACGCATAGAAATCTATAATTTTTGGTGAGAACGAAAAAAAAATCCGTCAGAAGAGCTATACAGAAATATCGGTAGCAGGTGAATTTTCGGGAAATCTGTCGTTTTTTCCAAATATGAATCATTATTTTATCATACATCTTCGACCTGGTTTATTCAATTCTTCGCAACCGAAGAGAGGATGATACCAGGCCAGATATGATAGATATTGTCAAGATACGCCCGAAATAGTCGTTTCAGCGCTTTAAATTGATTTTATTTTTTTGGGAAAATCGTGGATAATTTTTTATCCAAGATTTTATGGACATAATTTTTACACGTTTTAAACATGTTAAAAATTTGGAAAATTTTGAGAAAAATGGTTCTTTCATCTACCGTTTCTTTCCTCAGATTTTTTACACATGTGAACCACACCCGAAATTTTTCCCCATATTTAAAAACGTTTATATTGTGGCAGCAGATGCTTTATTTATACAGTTTCGAAGCATTCCCAAACGTTCTGATGCTATCAGTGAGGGAAAAATGTGCTGATAAACGACACAACACTTGAAAGCATAATAACGATAAATTTTCTGGGCATTCAGCTGCTACTGACATTCATACCTGTAATTAGGGAGACCCCTCCCCAAAACTTGGTCGAACCCTATACCCAAATGTTGGAACCTCCCAACTCGGAAAAATTTGGGAAAAAGTATCTTTTTTGACCATTTTGGGAAAATTTTCGAAATTTTGGTTTTTTTTTGACATCACAAAAAAACTTCAATATAAATTAGTCATAATCTTTTGAACGCATTTTCTCCATTATCATAAAATAACGTAATAAAAATCCAGACAAAATTTGAATTAATATTAATATAATTATTAAGTTGCCAATATTCCATCAATAATTGAAATTCAAATAATTTAATTTTTAGAGTTTTGTTTATTAGAAATAAAAAAATTAATTTGGAATTAAGTAGATAAAACAGTTCCGAATATTTTTGAATAGCTTTATTCAAATTTTTATATTATTAGCATTCATAAATTTTACATGGGTTTAAATTAGTAGAAAAAATTTTAATTTTACCCTCAAATAGAATAAACCTTATTTTCGTGATCCTTTTTTCCTTCTATTAATAAAAATTGTTTTTCCATGGATTTAATTAATTTTTGGTGTACTGCGTTATTTTATCCTAATAATTGGTTGAACATCTTTAAATAAATTTAGGTATATAGTAGAGATGTATCGGGTACCCGGATCCGAAATGAGACCCGAAATTACCCGACCATTTTGTTGGACCCGGACCCGATATTCTCAAAATTTTGGAACCGGACCCGATATTCTTAAAATTTTGGACCCGCACCCGATGAAATTGTCACAATTCTGATTTGAGTCTGATGTATAACATAGTCATTCAGCTGAAAACAAATACCCATGTTAAAGAATGTGATGAGATATCAATTAACTAATGAAATATAAAAAGTAACAAATCAACACTTTATTGCTTAGATCATCTTGAGACTGACTTAGATTGAAAATCTACAGCACCCAAGTTGTTTCATAGTTTTTCGGCCATTTTCCTTGTAGTCGTCGTCTTTTCAATTTCGATTTTTATTTATAATATTAATCTAAGGATCAAAAATTAAATTATAGAGATGCTTAATCACGAATATTTCACGAGAGATTAGTGACTCGAATCGGTTTATTGTGTCTCAACCAAACCACACGATTTCATATGATGTCGTTTCTCTCACATCCATTTTAAGGTGCAGTTTTGAGAAGTTCGAATATGAATATGATAAAGCTGAAAATGAATCATACCCGAAAATAGGGTATATCGTGTGGTTTTACATACTGCGTTTGAAAAATTTTTTTCTAATGTTGTACTTTTCACATTTTACACTTTTTAAAGTGTCCAGAAGTAGGCGGAAAAAAGCCGAAAAACTCATTTGGACCTCTTTCTATACACTTTCCCATAGGGTGACGCAGAATGTATTCATCTTTTTTGCAGGGACTAATGTCCGACATAATGTTAAAATTTTAATACGATTTGTGTGCCGTTTTTTTAGTTGTTGGGATTGGCACACATTGCACTGCTATTCAAATATATTTTTGAATCCAAATGAATTCCCAACCAATAAATCTCTGAGAAAACAGGATTTGCCATCATCTATATAATAAATAAGAAAAAAATGTGACTTCAAAGCTAGATAAATTTTGATTCATCTAGCTTTGATATTTTCTGAACAACATGCTTCAAATGAAAGGTCAAAAAATTTAAATTTTTTTCTATTAAATTTGAGAAATCGAGCCATTGTGACGTTTCTCCAAAGGAAAACGCGAGAGTTATCCCAATGAACGTTTTTAACGTTCCCTGCATCTCGTTGATGGCATATTTAGTGGCAGCAAACAATATTTTTGTATCCATTTTCAAGGTGTGCAGACATCTACATCTCCCAAAAGGGTACACAAACCTAATTTAAATTTTAACACTATGTCTTGGCAATTAGTGGCTACAGAAATAGAGGAAAAATTCTGTGGCATCTTATAGGAGGGTGCCAAAAAAGCTTCAAATGACTCTTTCAGGTTATTTTGACTTCATTTTTGACACTTGAGAGAGCAAGATGTCAGAAAATTTCTTTCATACCTTCTGCATATAATGAACATTTGAAGATTTATATTTCCAAACAGGAATAGAGACTGAAAAATGCCAAAAAATGTAAAACTTCCAACTATTGGAGAGCTTCTTTCACAATAGTCTGCATATAAAACCACTCAAAATATATCATTTTCAGATATTATTAGTTTTAAACTTAATCATAGGTCAATGGAGCATAGATCAAATCTCTCAGAAATCGTTTCTGAACAATGTCACACAGAATAGCATGTGGATAAATACAACGGACCCGGACCCGAAATAAGACCCGAAATTACCCGACTATTTTGCTGGACCCGGACCCAGAACTCTTAAAACTTTTGACCCGGACCCGAACCCGATATTCCTAAAATTTTGGACCCGGGCCCGGACCGGATTTTCTTCAAATTTTGGACCCAATACATCTCTAGTATATATAGGGGGCTCGAGGAGTGAAATAATTTAAAAAATAATTAGTGTATTAGCGTAAGGAATTTTCAATTCTTAGGAAGTTATTTTAACAAGATTAAAATTGTACTAAAATTAAATTTTAAAGAAGCTATAATTATAACATATAAAATAAAATTGAAGATAAAAAATATTAAATTTCAACTTTACTTAAGGAAGGTCCTATATTGAATTAGAAATTCATTTATCAAATAAATTTTTTATGACGAACTATTGGTTAATTAATTGCAAATTAATATAAAAATTCGAAAATAAAATTTTAATTTTTAGTTAAGAAAATACAAATTTCAGATTTAATTCATCTCCCAATAAACTTGCTATACTACGACTTATTCAATTATAAAATTCAGGTGACTGGTGATTTGTGCCAACTTAATATTTATATTTAAATTATTTTATTTAATAAATTTTACTTTTTAGTTTGATAAAAATTAAAAGTCAATTTAATATTTCTTTTTTACAAATTAAACTTCAAAAAATTTATTTTCATCTTAAAAAGACCTGAAATTCAAAATTTTTTTAAAAGAAATTAAATTATTTTTATTCGGCTATACTGGAGTAAAATAAAATAAATTTTACGAAGGTTATCGTTTACTTTCAAAATTCCCAAATAATTTAAAGTTTTGCCAGCTAAATTATACGTTTTCAATTTAAATAAGTTCCTTAATGAGTTTAATTAATATTAGTCGGGTATCTAATTCAAGTTATTTTTATTATTTATTTTAGTTGAAAATTTTTAAAAATATTTTTGACCAAGTATTTTTAAAATTTAGTCTCAATTTTTTTACATTAAATTAACGATTTCATTGTAAATTTTAAAGTATTACCGAAGATTCTGACACTATTAAAAAAATTTATATTAAATTGAATTTTTTATTCTTAAATTTTTAAATGAATTTATTTTTTGAACAAATTATATTTTTAAGCTTGAAATCTAAAATTTTAATTAAAATTAACAATTTGAATTGTGTCCCATTAGGGTTTAAACTTTAAAAGAGGAATATAAATCCTAGAAGTACATAATTTTTGTTTTCACAACTCAATCCAAGCAGTTTGTTTTTTAAAATGTTATTTCTTTTGTTTTTTAATGTAGTTAATTTTATAATTTAATTTGTCTTTTTGTTAGTGTTACTAGATTTATTTTTAAATTTATCTTATCTATCAAAATATCTTGAAAGTGTTAACTTATTAATACAAATAAGATTTAAAATAAACATATTATTTTTTATTTTAAGAGAAACAATATTTTTTCTTCTTTTTTTGAAGCTATTTTAATTTTATATTTATGTTAAGATTAGATTCTGGAGGCGTATGACCCCCTTTAAATATTATTAGAGTAAATTATTTTAGAGTTCCTTTATTAAATACTTTATTATTAATAAGAAGAGGCCTAAGAATCCTAATTAGACATAGTTTTTTGATAATCAATGATAAAAAAAATAACTTATTACTTCTTTTCTGGGGAGAAGGATTTTCGTACAAGATAGAGACAGTTCCGGCATATCCTAGTCTGATAACAGGTTTCCAGGTCTAAAACTAGTAAAACGCCGAGAAAATTTCGGGCGCTTCGCGCCTGATGGTATTTAGTTAATCAGATTGGTTCATCCAAGCAAGCTTTGAAAGTACATGTGCGGCGCGCAGACAATGTTTTTCGGCTATATAACTGGTAGCATCAGTATTGGCTAAGGCTTCTTTTTCATCAATATTTATAAACAAGTATTAATAGACTGTAATTTGGTTATCATTGTGGCGCGAAGCACCAGAAAATTTTTTGAATTTTTATATTTTAAAACGCTGGAAAATAAATATTTGCGACAAATACTGCTGTGTAGAAGCTCTAAATTTTCAGTCTAGAATGATTTTTTCAATCTTCATTGTTAATAAATGCAAAGGTTCACGTTTAGAACGTTTAAAAATTTTCAAGCCAGCAAGGGAAATAGTTGAGAGGATTAATGAAAAATCTTTATTTTCGGCAAAATACTGACTCTTAACGAAGAAAAAAGACATGAGGTAATTCGATTGATGAAGGTTAATTAGTAGGTGGAAGTAGACAGACAAACGGTCGTGCCTCCTAGAAAGCAATGACTATTATAGCACTTTTTCACGCAGGCCTTTTCTCCGAATGGGGAGAGGGGTTAAAATTTTTTTCCATATTTTCTCCAGGTCGTTTTTCGCTCAAAAACGCTCATAGACGCATTATTCAAGTGTTTTTGAGCTTTTTCAAAAATTCTGGTGTTTTTAGAACCGTTAATTCATTCAAATTAAGTTAAAATTTGAAATTTTTGAGTTTGAAGTCTAATTAACAAGCATTGTGGAATAAATTTTCCAGCAAACTATCCCAAAGCATCATGACCTTGAATAATATGATAAATCGATTGTTAAGTCCTCTATGGTGACAGATGAGAGCCCAAAAAATATGTTAATCTTTGCGGCGCTCAGCGCCGCAAAAATTCGTTGGATATTGACATTCTGCGACGCTAAAATATCATCTCAAGAATTAGATTCGAATTTTCTGTTCAAAAGTCTTTATTTCTAGAATTTCATTATTTAAACAATTTTACAACCACTAATTTATTCGTAAACTTTCACGGATTTGGCCGAAAAGATGTGAGTGAGAAGCAGGGGTTTTCTGTGCACCGCATGGTGTGAACGGTGCACAAATTGGGTCAAAAACTTTGAGCACTGTGAGAAGAAAATCTGCACTTTCATAAGATGAATTTATGTGATGCTGCGTCACTGTCGCTGACATTTGACTGAGAGGCTGTAAGACTGAAAACTGTTCTAACCTCTGCAGCTTGAAAATAACTGATTTTTCTGGAACCAAAAACCGAGGCAAAAAATCCTAAATTGCCTCAAAATTCCACTTACGACATCTCTGTGATCAATCAAAGTAAAAAACTATGGACCGCATTTAATTTATTCTTCGTTCCGCCGCGAAGCACCGGAAAATTGTTTGGAGTTTTATACTCTAGGATGCTGGTAGATGAATGTTTTTAAGACTTATTCCATGGCTAAGGCTTGATTTTAAAGTCTAGAATGATGTTCAGGCTTGAGCAATGAGATGATGTTTTTAATCAACTAACCAGCAAGAAAATCAGCTTGAAGCGAATGGCGCTTAATAAAATTCAGGCGAAACAGCATAGTACCAAAAATTTCAATGGATTTTGATATTACAATGCTAAAAAAAGAATTCGGTCAACAATTACTTCAAGCTGTCTAATTTGCAGTCAAACCATTTTTCATATAAGAACAGAATGTAGAAATCATATTGTTTGAAAGCATGAAAGTACAACTAAAAAAAATTTTCGATTCTTCAAATCTTGATTTTAATCAAATAGATGAAGATCATAAATTAAAATATCAAGGATCATAGACTAAACAATAAGGTGAGACATTCCACGTTGTGAAAAAATCGGCTAAAACCACAACATACGAACCGCAGTGAAAACCCATATGTCATGAAAATTGACCTCTGCACTATGCACAAAACGTCCTAAAAAATTTGTGCACGAGCTCCAAAACCTGTGCTCAGTGCGCAGAACACCCTGATAAAAAAAAGTAAAAATTTTCGGAAACTTCTACGTTAAGAAAGGAACAGACCCTTCAAAAAGTGTAGAGAGTTGACTCGTTGATTTTTCTCAAAAAATGTGCAAAGGAAAAAAGCGGATCTTCATTAAAATCAAGATAAAATACCGGAGATTACCAATTAGAACATGAGATTATACGTTTAAGACGATAAAAGCTATTAAAAATTAAGAGGGTTGGCGGGCATTGGGTTTTGGGTTGATGGTTTTTTCAAGTGCGAAAATAGGGCATTTTTGGGCTTTTTCAGAAAAAAATTCATTTTTTCCATTTTGTTCTCAAGAATACAAATTTCTATTTGATTTAACAATAAATTGAGAGTTGAGCCAACTGTGGTAACTGCAATGCAGTCTCTTCTGACGCTGACATGACAACAGATTTGAGATGAGATTACACAACACAACAAACAAATCAAATGCTTCGAAAATTTTCAATTCAGGAAACATTCAGCGCTATTCGATTCGGATGGTATAACTGTTCTGTTGAGCTGAGTTATTGTAATCTAAAAGCTAAAGATTCATATTCAATAAATTTAACTTATGTTTTTTGGCTGATTACAGTTATTACGTACCCTACCCGTTTTCCTTCTATCAGTTGCTATTTCGGTAAAGATGAGATGGACCATTAACGATAAAAAACTTCAGGGTTCGGACTTTATCCTTTGAGTAGTAGATTTATCTACCTGCAATTGAAGAATTTTTTGCGGATTTGACTTTTGAGTCAAGTAGTAAGTCAACATACCTGTAATTGAGAGGGCGTTAAGGTGGACCCCCCAACTTGGTCAGCCGTATATCCAACCCCCCAGCTCGGGAATGGGAAAAAATACCTTTTTGGGAAAATTTTCGAATTTTTGAGCTTTTTTTCGATCCTCCCGCGAAATTCTGCCAGTTTTGGGATCCCCCATCCCAAAATTTTGGGTTTACTCCCCCCCCCCAAACTGATCGGAAATCTTACAGGTATGTAAGTCAAATTATGTACTCAAGTATAATCTATAAAATTAATTTTAAAACTTAGAGCATTTTAGAGATAGGATATAGAGGTGGAAGATTTTATTTGTTACGATGAATAATTGATGTACTTTCGTTTTAAAATCAGGTAAAATGATCTGAAAACGTTTTGCTTTATGAAGAATAAAACTTTAGTGATGTTGCATTTGCTTTTTTTTACTTGGTTCAGATTCACCGTTGTGAAATTTAAAAAACCCTGATGAAACCTAGAAAAAACCCCAAAAACCTATAAAAAACACCAAAAAACCCAAATTCGAAATTTTGAAAATGGTTTTTTCCCATCCCTGTCTGCCACAAATATCTCAATTGCTACCAGCACTGCTTATGAGGTCTGTACAGCCAGCAGGATTCCAATAGTTAACGAGATCGTTACAGCCAATTGTGCCTCAACTGCCACCAGGGTCTCAATAGCTCAATAGCCACCATGACCGCTTTATTTATGAGAGTTTGTACTGCCACCAGGATCCTAACAGCTAACAATCCCGCTTCAGCTAACTGGGTCACTACCACCACAAAGGTCTCAATAGCCACAACGATTGCTTTATTCATGAAAGTCTATGTATACTGCCACCAGTATCTCAATAGCTAATAATCTCGCCACAGCCAACTGGGTCTCTACCGTCACCAAGGTCTCAATAGCCTCCATAACCGCCTCATTCATGAGTCTTTGTACTGCCACTTAGATCCTCATATAGCTAACAATTCCGCTGAAGCCAATTGCGTCTCTACCGTCACCAAGGTCTGAATACATATGGGCATATATGCAATTGGTGGGGGAAGTGCTATAGGAACCCCCGCCCGAGAAATCGTCGGCCCTATGGCTATAGCCGGTATTAGTATAGCATGTCTCCACATGGGTCACAAATTTTAATTGAAAAAAATTTTGGGTAGAATAGTTTCTTGGGTAAATCGATGTCGCTGATCACAAATATGATATCGGAAATTTTATAGGTGCAGGTCTTCATGTGTTTTTCCAATAAAAATAATTTCAGAGTTAAATCAAAATTTATTGTTGCACAGTTTACTGTTTAGTCACACTTTTATCAGACTAAGGGGAACTGACGAGCTATTTCCGCATACATATCATTGCATGGCGTAGGCTTAGGCTTAGACTTAGGCTAGCCTCGTAATCAGCAACATCGATTTACCCAAGAAACTTTTCTAATTTGAACTCACAATTTTTTTAATGAAAACTATTAAAGATTAGATGGTAAGCGAAGGTAGACTTGCTAAAAGCCGCGCCTGGACTTGGTAATAAATAATAATAACTATCGTTCCTATTTTCAAAAAAGGTGACCCAGCCCTGGTTGAAAATTATGGTCCTGTTTCCCTATGTTCAGTCCCATGCAAAATTATGGAAAAAATTATTAATGATAAAATTTTAAGTTTCCTTCATCAGCATATCCTTTTAGCAGATCAACAGTTTGGTTCCCTAAAACATAGATCCTGCGAACTACAGTTACTCAAGTGTAGAAAGTCATGGTTGAATCAGTTAGACAAAGGACACTCCTTAGACATAGTGTACGTCGATTTTGCCAAGGCCTTTGACTCAGTCTCCCATTCTAAGCTCCTTCTCAAACTTTCTAAATATGGTTTCTCTGGTCCCCTTTTAAGCTGGATATCAAATTTTCTTAAGAATAGGTTTCAAAGGGTCAAAACTGGAAACTCCCTATCATCTCAGCTCAAAGTGTCAAGTGGTGTGCCCCAAGGTAGTGTATTAGGTTCAACTTTGTTTCTTTTGTACATAAATGACATTATTGACAATATCAAAAGTGAAATTTTTCTTTCTGCAGATGACCTAAAAATTTTCAATGTATCTACAAATTTTATGATTCTTCAACAAGACCTTGATACTCTTTCAAATTGGTCTACCGCTTGGCAATTACCTATATCTGCTACAAAAAGTTGTCTTGTATTTGGGTGCAAAACACCCATCGTGTCAATATACACTTTGTCACCAACATCTCCCATCAAACGCAAGTTATGTTAAAGATTTGGGAATTCTTTCGTCTCCTAGTATGAAGTTTAAAGAACACTATAGATACATCGTAAAATTTCAATTAAATTAATTTTCAAGTATTTCGTCTCCCGTGAGAAAAATAAGCGGAGGCTTTCTTTACTTATGTACGTCCAATATTAGAATACTGTAGTTCAGTATGGAATCCGGATTTTTTATTTTTTAGCTCTTTATCTTTCGATATCGTTAATTCTCCCAGTTTGCACACTTTCAAAGAAAAAATTAAACTTCTAAACTTTGATAATCGAATTGGGGGCCATTTCTCTTTTGTTTTGTTTTGTGTTTGCATTTCTCTTTCATTTTGTTTTGTGTAACAGCAATAAATATTTTTCATTTCATTAAGTTATAAACGGCGCCAAGCGCCGGAAGATTTTGAAATTTGGACCTTCTAAAATGCAGCAAAATGCATCTTTTCAATATGAAAACTCCAAATTTTTTTTCCACATTTGTGGAAAGACCTTACAAATTTTTTCCACATTCCGAATTTTTTTCCAAATTAGATTATTATACTACAAATTAAATTATTACATACAAAATAAGTCGTCTTTACTGCGAACATGATTTTCTTTTTATTCAGTAAATTCTAAAAAAAAATTGAAAAATTCCCGCTTTTTTAAAAATCCTGAATCCGGGTATGAATTACAGGTATAATGATACCACGACGACCATACCCGTAAACAGGATTTTCAACTGAATAAAAAGATAATCAAAATCATTTAAAGACGACTTATTTTCATTTAGTTCATGTGTGCTTGGATTAGTGGCTAAATCAGTGTTTTTTTTGCTCAAAACTTTTTGCCCCATTTGAGGATAAACGTCAAAAAAAATTTTCCTCATGAGGAAAAATCAATTTTTTAGTTTCCTTGCTTAAAAATCGCTCAAAATCATTTCTGATGTTATTTTTAACGTTTCTCATTAACTTGCATCTTATTCCGCCAAAAAACCCGACATTTTTTTGCAAAAAGACTCGAGCTATGACCTGCTTGTAGATAAATATTTAAGTGAGATTACATTAAAAATATAATTTTAAAACTGATTCCGAACAGCTGACAATGTGAACACCGTTTTTTTCCTCGAAGATTTTTTCCACATGAGAACCGGACCCAAAATGTTTTTCCTCATTTTCCAAAAATTTTCCACATTTTAAAAAACGTTTATAATGTGGCTACGGATGCTTTTTTATGCATTTTAGGAGCATACTCAATATTACCCCTACCTAAAGTCCTAAAAATTTATCACTAGGTACCTAAATCTGACCTTGGGGACCTCTGAGTAGAAATTTTCGAAAACTACTTCCATGAATCTTCAGAGAATTCATTCTACGTTAAGAAAAGAACAATCGTTTAAAAAGGCCTAATAATGATTATTAAAGATATAACCGGCGCGCCGGAAAATTTTGAGATTGTGACCTCCTACAATGCACCAAAACGCATCTTTTCTGCATTTGATCCTCAAAATTTTTTTTCCCCAAATGGGAAAACAGCCCAAAATTTTTTTCCTTTTCTAGTACTCTGCGTTGATACCACTGCTTAATCTGATAGAGTGTG